>JAOXOE010033076.1:0-10493 GCA_028565055.1 Phoeniculus purpureus
TGGAAGGGACCTCAAAAGATCATCCAGTCCAATCCCCCTGCCAGAGCAGAATCACCTAGACCAAGTTGCACAGGAACGTATCCGGGCAGGTTTTAAACATGTCCTGAGATTGCTTTTGTCTGTGCTTCCCCTGCTAAATTAGTTGAAACCTTAAGGGAGCAGGGAACTGTGCAAGCAGAATTGTCACTGATGTATGAAGTTTGATCGCACTTTTTGCTCAGGTAGGTACATGATGCTTCTGCCAACTTCAAGTGATTAGTCCTCAAAACTGAGAGCTGGGTGACTTTACTTAGGCGTGTATGTAGGTTGGTCTTAGCTGAGCCTATAGCCAAAGCATGGCAATTCCTTCGATTCCTACATTTCATTCTTTGAAAAACTTTGTCTAATGTTAGCTTTGCTTGCTGTAAAGGTTGTGGAGAGGCTTTGAAGGTGCTTATATAGCATGGGTAAAGGGAGTAGCAGTACTGCTTGTTGTATGTAGGCACTAAGTAGATGGGATGATAAAAACTTCACCCTGTACCTTTCCTATAGCTCCTCAGTCTCTTGTGCCACTGCCCGTGGGCTTGACTGATCATAAAGCATCATTGCAGTTGGTTCCTTACTGCAGTGTCACAGCAGATCTGATCTCAACCCAGGGAATGCTGCTTGTAGGGTAGAGAGTGAGAATGGAGGTGAGCAGTATGTGAAGACTGCTGTTTGTTGTTTGGAATCTCTCCAACTGAGTTCAAGCTGCAGCTCATGCTCTTTGTGAGTTTATCTTCTGATCAATAAGAGAAATGTCTGTAGTCATTGGAGATTTCCTTTTAAAAATAATCAGCAGTTTTGATTTCTTAGCAGGTTTGTAGAATGAGTAAGCTGTTACTGACCCACAGGGAAACAGAGCGTGGAGTTGGGGAATACATTTCTCTAGTGGTGCTTTCAAGTTGATTTTTCTGCTGAAGTTCAATTCAGTTCACATCTTCAGCACAGACTTCCCTTACCCAGGGTTACTGACTGCAGTACTCTGGAAGAGGTAATGTGTGTGTCAACCCTTGGCTTGGGGATCAAAGGCAGCTTTGTCATTAGAAAGAAAAATGCTGACTGCCTTCGTTCACTGACCTACCTGCTCCATTAAATGGCTTTGATCACTTTTCCTGGTATTAAAATATTCAATTCCTTAATTATGCAGAGCAGCTCTAACTTACTCATCTTCCTTGAGGCATGAACTCTCATGTTCATGCCATCACTAGTGACGTGGCATCATACCACTTCCTACAGTCAACTCACCCCATCTTCCCATGTGTAATCACCTGCTTTCAATTTGTTGTTGTGCTCTGAATTCCTTTCAGCTTATCCGAGAGGCCAAGAGCCAGCATAAAGCACTAAAGTTAAGCTTTCATATAAAACTTAGAATTCCTCTTATCTCTAATGTTTCAGAATTCCTCGACAAACTTGGTGGGGGAGCTCAAGGAAATGTGAAAGAGCATTAGTAGCCCGAATCCACACGCACATGATGTTGCCTAGAATGAGCCTTTGTTTGGGGAGTTTGATTTAAGAAGTCTGACCTTTTAGCATGGGAGACACATATGCTTCCAGTTGATGTCAGGTTCTGGAAATAAGGTCCTCTGTTTGGAATTGGAAACTTCACACTTAGATAAACATTTGGTTCTATGGAGTTTTTGTTTCTTTTTCTCTCTTCTTTTTAGCCTCTGGGTATAGTCTGGGTTATGATTGTTATCAGTCCAGTTTTCGTGGAGGTGAACTTAACCAACCAAGCTTTCTGTTGCCTTCAGGGCAATGATCTGTCCAATATTAGTGACTGTAGCTGCTCTCTCTCCAGGCATTGGACGAGATGTATGACTGAATCTCCTCAGTCTTGGCTACACTTCTCACCTTGGATGCTTCAGGGACTGGTTACTTTTATCTCTTTGGATTTCACATAATTGTGTTTGTGTGGTTTAACCTTCTCTTCTCCCTCTCCTTGCCTCTCTTTTCCTTCATGCAGCAGTCTTGTTCTTGTCACACCTTTCTGGACTTGAGTAATGTGCTTGCAGCAGCAAAGTTTGATAAGGCTCCAAGAATGGAAATGGGTGTCCCCTGTCTCCTCTATAGGCGCTGGAGCAGTGCTGCAGAGCTTGCCAGGTGTGCAGCAGTACCAGTGCCTCTGCATTCAGTCCTCCTGCACCAAAACAAATAAGTGGTCACAGGGGATGGCTGCGTAGGACGGAAAAGAAAGGTGTGGCAGGATATTTGGTGCTGAAGAGATACCGCCACCTGGTATCTGTATGTGTTTACCTGAATTCATTTTGTTGGCCCAGTCTAGTCTGATAACCACCCCTCAGGGACTCAGAGCAGGGATCTGCTTATTTGCTGGGGCTGGAAAGTATAAACAGAAGAGAGGAAAGAAACTCCCTGGAGCTCTGAATGATTTGAATTATTGTGCCTGAGCAGTGGCCTGGATTGTTGAACTTTTGCCTCTGTCACTTGCCTCGATCCCCTCTCTGCCCTTCATCCTTTCACTGTGTCCTCGTCAAAAATGCCTGACTGCTGGTGTATTGATTGTGCTCTCTGTGTCTCGGCGGGTCACTGGCATAAAATCATTTGCAAATAAACCCGCATCCCCTGTGATGGCAGGATGCTTTGTCAATGCTGCTAGCACTGTCCTGACAGCTGTGATTGAAATGAGGGTGGGTTTTATGGGACCTTCTCCCTCCCATTTGGGTGAGAGTCACTGTGTTGAAGCCAGTTCTAGCTGTTGTTTGCTTCATTTGGACCTCTAGTGTCCTTCAAATGAGTGCTTTAAAAGGTGATCCTGGTTTTGGAGTGCTACATCTTTTAACTTGATTACCTTTAGGAGCTTTTGCTATTGACTCCTGCTGGTAATATGCACATAAATTACAATGTGGGTATTTCTAGAAGCTGTACTCCAGGTGGGAGGAGAGGTTCCAATTGGCACTCTTGTCTGCCTTCTTCCTGTCCCTCAGGGACACAGAGTGGATGTTTATCCTGTCCAGTTGCTTCACTGCTGAATTAAGGCTGCAGAATGTATACCAGCCCCTGGGATTGTCCTTTCCAGAGTACTGGGTAGCCTTAAGAGGCTGTGTGAAAAAAGCAGGCAGCAGACTTTTGGGAGCAGACTGTTTAACCTGTTTGGTCTTGCTAAATGCTTTTCCTGACTAGAAACCTGGTGGTGTCAGACAGCATGTGGGCACATGAGCTGAACTCAGTCACTTGTTAAGAACTGCATCGGGAGATTTAGTGCGGATGTGTTGCGGAGACACCCACAAAACCAGACAGCAGTAGCTATCAGGAAAATGCAGATTTATCGCAACCAGAGTTGCCTGGCACTCGAACAACGCACAAGTTTGGATGCTGGTTGGGAATGTATTACTAAGCAGCAAAATTCCTGAACTTTAAGGGGTACTCCAAGAAAAGGTGATCCAAGATGTGGCATACGCTCATGTGTTCGTAGACTTACATCAGCCCTGATGATGGGGGAAAGACATACTGGATTTCTCTTGTTTCCAAGATGCCAGTGCTGTCTTGATCCTGTTGGAGCTGAATTTTCAGCATATTTCATCCGTCTTGTCAGTCACTGACACGATGCTGGTAGAAGCTGTGGTTCTTCTGCACTCAGGTGCTCTGAGAGGGAGTAATAGGTGGTGGAAGGAGGAACACATAGTGCAGCTTACTTTGCCTAGGGTGGTGGGGTACAAAGACTGCTTGTTCTTATTGTAAGATGTCTGTGACTATGAGAGCAGCTGCTCAAGAAGTGCAGTATGGATCCTAGCTTTCTCAAAGCAGAGTTTCAGGCATAAAAATCTTATAAAAATAAGTAACTTAATAGAATGATACAGCAGTCAACCAGCACAAGTCGGGGGCCTCCTGAGAGGTACCTCTGAGATAAAAATCCCTTTCACGTACCCTTTGATCCAATGATGACTGTGGCTTAAGGTCCTTACTGGGTTCCTTCAGTGTCTACAGACAGGTCCTTATCTTGCCCAGTGCAGTGGCTGTTGACCCTTGTACCCTCCTTATATTCAGGTTTGTTTCCTGCTCCAGGGGCTCTTTCTTGACACGTTCTGTACCAGTTCAGCAAACTGGTGAAAGGTTACAACCTGAGATCATGCTAAGGAAAGCTAAGCAAACCGCGTACTAAATCGCATACTAACTGATCCTTTCTATTTATAAGTTACTATTTAAGCTAAACAACTAATAGCTCTTAATGTAGGCACCTTAAGAGCTGGTACTCTCTCTCAGGTCTGCACAGAAAACTGCCCCTGCTCTGCCACCTCTTCAAAATGATCTCCTAGCCACACTTAAAATGTGAATTAAGGTTAAAGAAGTCCAAGGACTACATATTGCAGAAGTTTTTCTAAAGACTTATGGCGAAGCTCAAGAAATGAATAAGCATGAAGTATTTTATAGGAGAATAGTAGACAATTTTAGGGGAAAGCAGACAATAACAAAAACCTGGTGTTTCGCCTCTGTGCCTTCCAGAAATGCAACTGGAAGTGGCATCTCTTAATTGCAACTTATTTTCCAGGTCATCGGTTTGACTTCTTGAGGATGTAATTCTCCCAGATGGTTTAGCTCTGTGGATGTCTGCATGTCTTCAAATGTTGGGCTGGGTTTTTTTATTCAAGCTTGGCACTTCAGAGCGAATGTTGTCTGGAGTCTGAGCTGTGTAACATGGAAGTTTGAATTATGCCCAAATCTCAACTGTGTTATCAAGAAATGTCAGGTTTGCTCAGCGATAGCTGCATCCAGGCTTCTGAATGTAGTGTAGTGGTGCAAGTAGGCAGATCGTTCAGGCTGTGGAAACTTCTACACTAAAACACTGAATCCTCAGCAGGCACAGATGGCTTAAATATTTGTTTCTGTAGTGGACAGTGTCAGGTCTACCAGGCACTAACTGTAAGTTTCACACAAGTGCAGCATTAGGGCATAACTGGCATCTGTGCAGTTGCCTGAAATCTCTTCACTTTTCTCTGTGGTAGAGACATTAAGCTTCTACTCACTTTGACTTGTCTTTGCATTTTGTTGTCTCTTCCTGTATTTTATATTTATCTTTTCCCAGCAAGGTCAGTTTTTACTGTTAATAGCTCTGTGCCTCTAAAATAAGCTGTGGGACTTGGAGCTGTATTTTGTCCTACCTCTGCCACACCAGTATAAATGGGCTTAGTCAATTCTTCATCAAAGTTGTGTTGGTACTGGTGCCATTCATTCACAGAATCACAGAAGATTAGGGATTGGAAGGGACCTCAAAAGATCGTCTAGTCCAATCGTCCTGCCAGAGCAGGATCACTTAGTTCAAATTGCACAGGAATATACCCAGGCAGGTTTTAAGTGTCGCCAGAGAAAGACACTCTGCCACCCAGCTGGGCAGCCTGTTCAGCTTTAATGTTATTTATTAGGTGAAGTCTAAATGGTCAGTTCCAAAGATTGCCATGTTTCTAGGACAGTTTACAGGGAAAGAGTAAAACTGATCCAACCCGTGAACTGGGCTCATGGAAGGGTCTATGAGTGTCTTCGCTGCTTTGGTTTTGGTTGTGGGGTTTTGGTTGGTTTTATTTCACTGCTCTTTGCTTGTCTGTGAATGTGAAGCTCCGGTAACTGAAGATTGTATCCCTATTGAACTGACATGATGTGTCAGCCACACTCTATTTTTAGCTGGTTGTTCAGGATAACCTTCCTGTGGCTGCTGACTCAGAGTACCAGGTGGTTAGTGCATCTTCTGACACAATCTTGCTGGGATTTTTTTTTTGTTTAATTATTTTCCTTTTACAAAACTGTATTTTCATCAGTGCAGCAGTTCTGCTCTCAAAATACGGTGTCCTCGTTAACAGTTGCCTATCATAGTCTTTTTAATAGATACCTAATAAAAGAACAGTTAGGTTCTGCAAAGGGAGTCAGTCAGAAAAACCCAAAACCATAAATCCCAGAACCAAAAAAATCTACCCAGACAATCCCAAAATACGTTGACTCCTATTTACAATATATTAACAATTTATGGACTCTCTACATATTTGTCTCTGTCACTTAGGAGGCTGGTTAAAGAGTGCTTTCCATGTCAGCTAGTTGATTGCACAGCCTTTGATTGATGGGATGCAATTTGGTTGAGCTCAGCTGCAGTAGTAGGCTGTAGGACCATGGCTGAGGTGATTCATGTGCAGCAGTAGGGTCTGCAGGCTGAATTAGAGGTTGTATTGACTGTGGCACTGTGCATTATTTAAAGGATTGGTTCTGTGCGATTGAGTGTCTGAAGCAATTAGCTGCTTCTCTGTGCTGAACAATCACCTCCTTTTCTTGTGACTTTCTCTGTACCAATAGTGACTGTTAGGATAGATTCTTTATTTTAGTGGCCAGACAAATAAAATTGCTCTTGCTGTGGTTTGTATTTTTTCTCATTCTTGCAATTTGTTTTTCCTCTCCTGTATAAAATAAGGAAGTATTGAGGATCCTTTGGTGTTTGTGATGTTACACTACTTCCTAGAATGTAGAAAGAGCCCTGAAAGGCCATGAAGAAGGATTTGTGCTTGGTTTGTTTTTCAGCCACCCCCAAAAGTTCAGTGATGTATAGATCAGGTTGGCCTGTGTGCTGTGGTAGTGCTTGTTCAAAACATAAAACAACAAAGCCAGTAAAACTTCAAAATGAGCCACAAAACAACCTCAGCAAACCCCACTCCAAACCTACATTATAAAGTTAGTATTAGTCTGTGGCTGTAGGGCTCTCTAGCCTTAAACTGGACCGCTGAGTTTGGCTTGGCTTCAGCAGCGCTGCTAACGCACTGTCACTTCTCTGATGTGATCTTGCTCCTAGCCCAGCCTGGGATCCTGCAGCACAGTGCCCTGGCACAGGGAAGTGCAGAAGTGAAGCCCCTCGACCAAAATGCTTAGGAGCCAGGCGGCCCTCATGGTGGTGTTGTCAGTGTTCCTGCCAGAGATGGTTTGGTGGCTTCAGTATCTCACTCTCTTGATTCTGGCTAGGGAAGGTTGTTGCAGCTCAGCAATGAAAACTGCTTTCTTGCACTGGCATTGCTGTCACCTTTCTTCTTAAGTTAATTTATATCTAATTAGATATAAATTATGGCTGTCATATTATTTTTATCTTTTCATACTTCTGTAGTACTTCCAAAAGAAGGAAACAAGAAGGGGTAATCCAGAAGTGCAAGGCAGTAATCCAAGGTTGCTTTTCATGGGGACAACACAAGAATTGCAAGAGCTATTGAGAATTACTGCTTTGAAAGGCTGTGTTCAGAAATCAAGGCATCCACCTCTGTCTCCTCCTCCTCTTTATTTGTAGGAGTTTCTTGGCAATTGCTTTTCAAGACAGTTTGCCTAATCCTTCCCACAAAAGGAGGAAGGCATATAAGGCAAGAGAGTTGGGATGGCTTTTGGAAGGAGTGAAGATGTGGGTTGAGGAGTGACGGAAAGAGTTGAGGGGTGGTGGGCTGAGAATGTGGTTCTGGAAGAGAGAGTGAGTCAGTGATGCTGGATTAGAGAAACTGCTGGAAATTAAAGATGACATCTGCAGCACATACCGCTGAGGTCAATCTGCACGCAAACAGAATGTATAGCTGTCAGCAAGGAGGGGCTTGGTGTGCAACATCCAGACCTGTCCAAAAGTCTTACTCCTTCAAAGTGTTTAATTTTCATGAGAGTGAATCTTTGGGGCCTCATTTGTAGTCAGTCCCAAATGAGAGAGGTGGTGGAACTGCAGAGGGGAAGAAGTTACTAAGAAATGCCATCTTGTTTTTCAGGCTGGCAGCCTCGATGGTTTCTTCTCTGTGGTGGCATCCTGTCCTATTATGACTCCCAGGAAGATGCCTGGAAAGGTTGCAAGGGAAGCATCCAAATGGCCGTGTGTGAAATTCAAGGTAACTAAACTACAGTAACACTCAGCTGCACAAAGTTCGTCCGAGTCAAGATTGAGATTTCAGGTCACACAGCTATCTGATGGCTTGATTTCTTTAGTTTGTATTTGTAGTCACTCAGTGACTTGGTCTGTGTGCTGGGTTTTTATTCTACAGTGTTTATAAACATTAAATCTGCAAGTCTCTAGTGTGATGGGTATTCTGCAGGCAGGTGGGGCACTTTTCATGAACCATGGTGGAACATCACACAGCTTCAAAAGAATCTTCATAAGCACAAACCTGAATAAGTTTCAGTTCTGGGTCTGCTCATTCGTATTGGATTACTTGCCACGTCTCAGGTTCAGTTATGGGCTGGAAACCTGCAAGAGAGGCTTGTCAGAAGAGGATGCCAACTCCCATACAGACCCCCAGATGTCAGACCTGCCTTGCATAGTCTGTTGTCCCACAGCTGTGCTTATGTGCGTCCTGTCCCCTAACTCAAAGAGAAGTTGTAAAATGGCAGCAGAGGAAGTTAGGGGTTGTAGATTCCTCCTTTCATGAATGTTTATCTGCCACCTAACCTATCTGTGGGGATATTCTTTTGTCCTGGGTAGGGCTGAGGGACTGTTCTGAAATCTGTTGTTTCCAGTTCATCCTGCAGATAACACACGAATGGACCTGATCATCCCAGGGGAGCAATACTTTTATCTGAAGGCACGAAATGCAGTTGAAAGGCAAAAGTGGCTGGTTGCATTAGGAACTGCCAAAGCCTGCCTGACCGACAGCAGGACGCAGAAGGAAAAAGGCAAGAACGCTGTTTTGCTGGCACATACTGGTTGACTCTTGTTTCCCCATCCTTGCCCTACTAGATCGTAGAATCATCATAGTATCATAGTATTACCAGGGTTGGAAGGGACCTAACAGATCATCAAGTCCAACCCCTAGAACTGTTCAGGTTGGAAAAGATCTTTAAGATCATCAAATCCAACCATTAATCTACTCTACCAAGCCCACTGCTAAACCATGTCCCTAAGCTCCATATCTACATGACTTTTAAACACATCCAGGGATCTCGATTCAACTACCTGCCTGGGCAGCCTGTTCCAGAGCCTGATGACCCTTTCAATAAAGACTTTTTCTCTAATGTTGAATCTAAACTACCACTGGTGAAGCTTGAGGCCATTTCCTCATGTCAGTTGTCACTCATTGCTTGTGAGAAGAGATCAACACCCACTTCTCTACAACCTCCTTTCAGGTAGCTGTAGATACGGTCTCCCTTGAGTCTCCTTTTCTTCAGACCCAGCTCCCACAGCTACTCTTCATAAGGCTTTAAAAGGCCTGTTAAGGTCAAATGTCGTACGCTTGCTACTTAGAAACTTTCCAAAAACAGGTACTTCAGGATTTACTGTAATAAATGTAACTCTGTGTTTGTTTCACTTCTAGAGTTCACTGAAAATACAGAAGCCTTGAAGACTAAAATGTCTGAACTCAGACTGTACTGTAACCTCCTAGTTCAGCAAGTACATAAAACGAAGGAAGCCAGCACTTCTGGTGTGTCAGAGACAGAGGTACAGCTCTCTTTTTGATGTTGATGGAAAGGGTGATTAGACCCTGGAATGGACTGCCCAGGGAGGTGGTAGAGTCCTCGTCCCTGGAAGTATTTAAGGACAGACTAAACAGAGCACTTGGTGCCATGGTCTAGGTGATTGTGGTAATCACAGGCTGGGCTTCATGAGCTTAGAGGTCTTTTCCAGCCTCAGTAATTCTGTGAAATACAAGCATATTGAGCTTGTTGCAGCAAGGAATGGTGATGCTGTGATGCCAGTTCTGACACGTTGCATTTTAATTAATGTTAAACAGAAATTGTGAGTCCATCAGTTGTGGACTTTGTAGGCATCAGTTGCTCCAGATGGGTGTTTTGTGGCGAGTCCATTTCTTCCAATTGAGTTTCTTCCCACAGAATGAGATTGATATGGGAGCTCTGTTAAAATCAACCTGTGACACCTTCCTGAAGACTCTTGAAGAATGTATGCAGATTGCAAATACAGCCTTTGCTTCCGAATTGCTGCATCAGACCCCACCCGGATCCCCACATTTAGCAGTCCTCAGAACAAACAAGGTAGTAACCAGTACCATCGTCTTGCGTTCTTGGCGTGGATGTGAAGGCACCTCTTTGTAAAGCAGCATTTGTAGAATTAGGGAACGCATTTTTATCCATGTTACAGCTAGCGTGGATAGCCATAAACTGCTGGCCATAATCTCCTGGCCATAAACTGCTGTTTCTTATGGGTTGGAAGTGAGGTTAGGGACATTTTTTAATAAGGAGAGACCAATCTCTTAACTTCTGATGATAGGGAAAAGTTACTAACTGTTAATTTTCAGGGCCTGCTCCAACTGCAGACCGTAGTGGCTCAAGTACCATGACTTCATTGTGGGAGCTTCCAGCAACTGGGCTCCTCATGTCAAGAAAGACACAGAGCTGCTGGAGAGAGTCCAGTGCAGAGCCACAAAGATGATGAAGGGAGTGAAGCATCTCCTTGATGAGGAAAGGCTGAGGGAGCTGGGTCTCTTTAGCTTGGAAAAAAGGAGACTGAGGGGTGACCTCTTTAATGTCTATAAATATGTGAAGGGTGGGTGTCAGAAGGATGGAGCCAGGCT
>JAOXOE010033077.1:0-10492 GCA_028565055.1 Phoeniculus purpureus
GCTGGAACATAGAAGGTTCCACATCAACCTAAGAAGGAACTTCTTCACAGTAAGGGTGACGGAGCACTGGAACAGGCCGCCCAGGGTGGTTGTGGAATCTCCTTCACTGGAGATATTCAAGACCTGCCTGGATGAGTTCCTGTGCGACTTAGTCTAGGTGATCCTGCTGTTGCAGGCAGATTGGACTAGATGATCTTTTGAGGTGCCTTCCAATCCGTTATGATTCCATGATTCTATGATACAGCAGAATATGACAGATTATATTTCCTGGAGTAATGAAACAGATACACCTGTAGTTTCTTGACATGGGTTCTGACTTTTCTTGCACATCTGCATTTTAGGTTCACCAGCTGTTATCTGCTTGAACAGAAAAGGTAGGTGTTTCTACACCTACAGAGGGATATGATTTATTCATCACATGATTGAAGAATGGTTTCAAACCTCACATAAAACAGTAGCAAATCATAAAGTTACAAAGGTAAGAATTTGTCTCTGTACTGTTTAGCATGGATTCTCAAGTCTAATTTGCTTGACATTAGGAAAAACTCCTTCATTAGGTCATTAAGCACTGCAACAGACTGCCCAGGGAATCCCTGGGTGTGTTAAAAAGTAATGTAGATCTGGATCTTAGGGACATTATTTAGCAGTGGGCTTGGTACAGTGAGATTCATGGTTGTACCTGATGATCTTGGAGGTCTTTTCCAACATAAATTATTCTGTGAATTCTGTAATAAAAGCAATTGAACTATGTAGGGGGGCGATTAGAAAATATGACACCATTTGATGCTGGAAGTGTAAGTCTTAGACCTTGGAGGAGACAGTTAGAGGTATAAGACATGAGCAGTAAATCTTAGGCACATGGGTATAGATAAGGATTTGGATGTCTAAGCACAGGATGTCAGTGCTAGGAGTAGAACCAGGCGAGTAGATAAGCTAGGAGGGTGAAGTGAATTACTGTGTGTACTCTTGAAGGCCATTGTGTTGATTGTCTGTAGTGAGAGAGAACAGAACTAACCAACCATGTAACTTTTGAATATGGTAAGACAAAGATGATTGGTAGAATGTAGCTATTGATGAATATTGTAAGGTATATAAACCCAGTTATTTTGTAGAATAAACGTCTTCTGACTAATGACTTCTGGTATCTGAACATTGGTCAATCTACCCGCTCCATAATTGCGATAGAAATACATTGAAACAAGTTACTTATCCATGAATTCAGAGAATTTAAAAAAAAAAAGGAATTGCCAGATGTTTTAAAAAAAAGTTGAATTTATTACAGAAAGATGTGTTGCAGATACAGACATCTAACACGTTTCATGTGTTGGAAACACATTACATTAAGTGACCGTACAAGCAGCACCAACTTTGCAGGATGTGTTTTACAAATTATGTAAAGTCAGAATGCTAATTCTATCATTCCATCAACTACATCCGTAGCCATAAGAAACCAGAAAATGAACTTAAACTCCATATGAGTGGTGAGATCTCTATTTGTGCCAGCTCATGGGAAATTAAGGAAATTTAAGTAAAAGAAAGTAATTCTAACAGTGCATTATAGATGTTTATATTATAGCTTCTGTGGAACTAGAAGGACACAGTCAGTAACGCAAGAGAAGGGTAGGCAGTATAAACAATTTTATATCAAATTCCCCTGCTTTCTTTCAAAATCCTGAGTACAGCAATATACAGAGAACTAACATATTACAGAATCAAAAATGGCTTAGGTTGGAAGGGACCTCAGAGGTCATCTGGTTCCAGACTCTATGCTGTAGTCCCAGACACCAGGTTTCCCAGAGTCCCACCCAATCTGGCCTTGAACACTTCCCGGGAGAGGGCATCTGCAACTTTTCTAAGCAACATGTCCCAGTGTCTCACCACCCTCACTGTGAGGAACTTCTTCCTAAAGAGTAATTTATATGTCACTATTTATATCACTGTATGGTTTTTTTCTGAAATGCAGCTATCTTTCTCAGAAAACATCTTAAAGTAGCTTTGTGTCAAAATCAGTTTCAAATATTAATTCCTCAGTTAGCAGACTTCTAAGTACCATTGTTCCATGGTCCATTGCAAATTCTGTTGATACTGATTATTCCACCAGAATCAGTTACAATCCTTTCTTTCTTCCCCTCACTGTGTAGTTTCATAAGACAATGGCCTTTCTTTCAAAGCTAGTAGCCATGCCATCCACTCCCTTTGATCATAGCTCACCTGCACAACAGCTTGAGCAGCAGCTGTAAACTGATTCACTGAAATTACCTGCTCTGGGAATAGGACACCATTCTGGCCCATACAATTTATCTCAGCTACATTTGTGCAGGGGCACAAAAAAGGGAAAGATGTGGAACTCATAAGCTGTCTTTTCTGAAAAAAACAGTGTCATGAAATTACATCTTTTACCCAACAGCATTATCTTTTACTTCCCTCTTTGCTAACCTGTCAGTTGACTCCAAATGCTAACTACACATTTTTGTGCCAAACTGATTAGTTAACATAATGAATTGAATTTCATGGCAAATGTTCCCAGAACTTAGATAGCACCAAGTTAGGTTCTTCCTTTTTAGACCCACAGAATGTTTGAAAAAAACATTCCTGCTTCCTTTATTCCCCACGTGTTTCAGTGGAACTAATAAAAGATACTGGCTTCTTTCCAGTTTTGACTGCAAGTAACATTGGCATGTCATCATGCAAAATATTACTACTATGAAATGCAATAAAAATGCAGAGTTAGGATGAGAAAGAAGGTTTTACAACCAGCCATAAGCTGAATAACATTTCTTACAGGATTTACACTGCTGTTGTGTAAAACTACATAAATTTTTGTGTCCAAAGCATCGTTGTGGCTGTAGCACATTATTTGCTTCATAATTTAACGCTCCACTACCATTACGGTGGTGCCTACAAACTTTAAACTTGTTAAGGTCTTGCTGAGATAAGGCAAAGTCAATTGTTTGGAATCTGACTCCGCACTTGTAGGACAATGACCTTCTTGGTTTTGAGGAATCTCAGGTCTTAGAGAACATGGAGAAAAGCTGGAGCAAGGATGATGTATGGTCAGGTCAGGAATACTTAAGCAACTTAGACATACATGAACTTGTGGGCCCTAATGAGGTGTATTCACAAGTGTTGACAAAGCTGGAAAATGGCATTGCAAGCTACTCTATACAATCTTTGAGCAATCATGGAGGCTTTGAGAACTGCCCAAAGACTGGAGGAAATAAAATGTCATTCCTATCTCCAAGAAGAACAAGCTAAAAGACTCAAGGAACTACAAGTCAGACACTCTCACCTCGGTCTCAGGGAGGGTGACAGAGTGGCTAATCCTCGAAACTAGCTCCAGGCCCATGAATCACAGAATTATGGAATCACAGGATGTTAGGAGTTGGAAGGGACCACTGAAGACCATCAAGTATGGTGCTCCTGCCAAAGTAGAACCAAAATTAGGGCAGATCACTCAGAAATGCATCTGGATGAATGAATAGAAAATAATCGGAAATTCATCACAGGAGGTTTTGCCTGAGAATCAGGAAACACATTTTTATTCTGAAGGTGACTGTGCATTTGCACAGGTGTTCCAGAGAGGTTGTGTAGTGTCCACTCTTAAAGACATAGAAAATCCTTCTGGTCTGTATTGCTTTATGTTGGCCTCTTTCAGGAGGGAAGCTGGAATGGAGGACCTCCCAAAGTTCCCCCTGACCTCAGCCATCTTGTAATTCTGAGATTCTGAGATTTAGACAATGGTATAGATCAATTTTCAGTTAATTTTTCCATTATGTTCAGTAAATCTCTTTGATTCCTCTAGTGTCTTGTCTGTAATAAGATCATTGGGAATGTCTTCCAGCATGACAGTGACTGACATCAAGTATCTGTGTTGCCTGAGGATCAACCACCTCCCAATGCCTTGCCTTTAAAGAAGTCAAGGTGAAAGGTGAGTTAACCAGTTTTGTCTCAGTGCTGTGGCCTATTAATATACCAAATCACACAAAATAGCAGCATTTTACACTGAGTACGAAAAGAAACATGAGCTGTCTAGCAAAGCGCTGTCAAAACCAAAGTATCTCTCTCCTCCTCTTGCTTTTCATCTTGCTCATCTCTCCGTAAGAGATGTTTAAAACTACTTTAAGGAATTAATGACCTATTTTCCTCATGCAACCACTTAACAAAGTTTTCCATTTCCTTTCAGGTCGAGAATGTTGCTGATAAAAGATGCTGCATTCTCATTCACATACACAAATAATTGCGTGGATTAAGGCAGAGATGAGTCCCAAGAGAGTATAAATGGTGTACAGATGTTCTAGTAATTTAAAAAATAGACTAATACCTAATGCATTCTAGCAATATTTGGATTTATTCAAGTGCATATAAATAGGAAATAGAACATAGATTCTTAAATTGGATCGGTTATTTTTGTTTAAAAATCTCTGTAAAAATTCAAACGTATATGAAAGTAATTATTCTTCTCCATGGTGATACTCAGTGACAAAACGTTAGGGAAATAATGAAGACCAGACATTCTGTACAGGCTTAATTTAGGCATCAGAAGGGATTGAAAAGGCAGTGATAAACAGTTTACTTTAGGAACTGAACTTTATGATAATGCATTTGCCCACTTTTTCTGTTTCTGAAAGACCATATTCAGAATAATGTGTTGATGTGTTGAGATATAATCCAGGTTTTAAATAGGTGTTTTCACGGTGTTTTAAGCTTCAAACACTACTTACATCTTGAACAACTTGGGCAATGCTGTCTGAGTATTGTTTGAAAAACAACAAAACCCTCTAATCAGGCTGACAGTCTGGAAGAAAATGACAAATAATTCCTTTCCATAGATTTTTTGAAATACTGTGTTTTGATGGGTGAGATAAACGTTTTAGATTGAGGACAGTTCTTGCTTAGAGGGACAGTGTCAACCTTAACATCTTTTCGTTTAAATAAATGCTTTGCTTTGGCGCTAAAACCACATTAGGTACTCAAATCTGACCTCTCACCACAGCGCTGCTTCTTCTCTCACCAGTTTTGCAACGTGTTGCTTCCTTTAAAATTAGTAAGCAGAGGCGTTGGCATGTTTTCTTGCTCAACCACCCCAACAGAATAATAACATATTAATAACCATTGCCCAGAGAACATAATCTTTGAATTCCTAGAGGAATCAAATTCGGTATTTTTATGTCTCCCAGGGTCATTAATGTTAATTGGATAGATGATGTCCTGATTTTTGAAATAAAACACATTGCAATTAGTCACATTAATCTTCATTATTACAAGTTTTACATGACAACCTGCTCTATGGTCTTCCCATCAGCTGGAAAAAGTGTCACTCTGAAAAACAATGGCAGTTGTGTTTTTAAAAGGTCATAATCAGTTTTTAAACTGTGTTACCACCTCAGTCTGTTGTGCTGAGCAGTCTTTTGCGAATTCTCAGATACTCTGAGAAGAGTAACAATGGGGCTGTCAACGTGACAGGAGTTAGGAAAGCTGAATTCAAGCACTTGGTTTTGCCATAGAGATGTATTCTGTCTTCTGTCGTATTAAGCAACTTGTTTTATCTTCATTCCGTTCAGTTTTATGTCAGCAATATAAGTCAACAGGATGTTACTCCTTTATTAGACTGATGTGAGGATACTGCAAGCCCAGTGATTATATCACTCAGCCAGGAAAACAGATAGAAAAGCCTATTCCTTCTGTTATATTTGTTTTCATTAACAGTTGTTACAGAATTAATTAAAGAGAAGAATCACAACCCTTCAGCCAGCTGCAGGAAGACTCATCTGGAACAGCCTTCCTATTGGGCAAAGAAGCTCCTGTAGGCAATCGTCAATATTTCCTGTGCAATACCCCCATCAGTAGATTTCTGCACAGAAGTTCCATCTTTAATACCCTTATGCTCCAATTTTCCTCAGCCCAGCTGACTGCTGGAGCTAAAGACAAATGCCATTTTGAGCTTGCTCTCTTATTTTATGAATTAGTAATGTACTTACGTCTTTTGAATACATAAACTACCTACATGGCTTGTTTAATTCTCAAAAACTTATTTTATCTAAACCTCAGAATATTACTTTAATTCTTTACTTACTCATGTGCACAAAGAAATGTCCACAAAGTCATTTCACCACCTCATTTAAAAAATATACCAGAGGAATAAAATCAAACATTTCTGTACATAAGAACTTCATTTACATAAAGTCTTCAAATGTGTTTCTAGAACAGAACAGAAAATAAGACAAAATTAGTAGAAAGGATTTCAGAAGTCATTAAATTCTGTTCAGAAGTCATTAAATTCTGATACCCCTCTAAATTTCAGCAGTATCAGCATATTTAACTACTTCTATACGCCAGGTTATACTTTCATATACCATGCTATTAGACTTCCACCTTGAAAAAAAAGGATTACTTGTAGTTCAGAAAGTATAAAAAAGAATACCTACACATTGCTACAAACTAATTTTATCACTACTTTAATAGAAAGGCACAGCAATATGTTAAATCCAGGGACTGGAATTTCTCTATGTCTTCTTGTCTGTTTGTACTTTGACTAGTACACGTGTGACACTTACTAGTGTGACCAGTTGGTGCAGTGACCCGGTCCTTGGTGATCTCCAATTAGGGTAATCAGCAAAGTGCTAACAAGCCAAAACAAAGAGAAGGAGAGCTTATGAGTTTAACAGGCAAAAAAGAGAGAACTGGACTCAGGGAAACAACTACAGTTTACTTTCAACAACAAGCCCCTATTTCCTGCTGCATTCCCCAATACACAAAACAGGTCAGTGGCCATAAAAAAATAAAACAGGAAGAGATAACGAATTCTTTTAAGCATCTTTTAAGCATTAGTTCTTTCAAGCAGCCACATGGTAACAACCTTCTTCCCCATATATACCCTCAGACTCACCTGTTTCCATGGGGAAAGAGTTCCCATGGGCTACGGTCCCACCAACCCACCAACCACTGCTGCGCACGTCTTCTTAAACTCACAGCTCAGCGAGTTAGCCCTTGTCACTGCCAGCTCTGCTGCACTGGATCTCTATTGACTCTGGAACACCTCATTCACTGACATCTCCCCACATTCGAAGGTGATGGCTGTCCATGCACTTTTCCCTCTCCCTCTTCTACTTCAAAGCTGGACCTGCAATACCACTGTCTTCTCTGAGCCACTAAACAACCCCTAATTCCCACAGCCCACAAAACTACGTTGCCTTACCCAAATATATTCATTCAGAAAGGTGCTGACTGGCTGAGTCACAGGCAGGTTTTACTTGGAGCTGGGGAGAGATTTTTTTTGTGGTTTCACAAAATACCTTACAGGCACCATTTTAGTTCCTATCCTGATTACCATACTCCATCCCAGCTCAAACCACAGCTATTAGCAAATATAAACTTATTCAGAGTATAAATAAATAACCATAATTAATATCAAACTCCCCTTCAACATTTTCTGTGGAAATTTTAGTGTTAATGTCAACAAAGCACTTTACCAGAGTGATCGTACATGGGAATGATGTCTTTGCTCATATGGTTCCAATTAGAACAGAAATAGTATTTAAAGATATATTAAAAGTTTGGGAAAATCACAGGGGCTTTTCTTTTAATGTTACAGACATTACGTTTTCAGAACTATTAGAGGCAAGGTGCACAAGCCTTTTAGTCATGTATATCTTCTCGGGAATAAATATCAATCATCAGCTCTTCATTCATGACCCTTATTTCTGAATGTTTTTAAATGTAACCAGCCTCAGTGTCTCTTTCAAGAGGCAGTTGCTCGAGAAAGGTGGTTCTTTAGAATTTTTAGTTCACAGCAAAATGAAAATGTTTTGAGGGCATTCCAAACAAAAAAGTCTCCTTGTTTTTTTTCATTATATGTTGGTCTTATTAATTATGTAGGGATTATTTTTTAACAAATATTCTACCTTGCTTCCAATCACGATCAAGTGTGAAGGGAAGGTAGAGCTTTTCTTCTGAGCAGTTCTATAAAATAAAATAAAACAGGTCATGTTTATAAATTTTGTATAACTGCTGCTACAGTACTGCACATCTGGAGAGGTGCACCACTATTGGACTGCAAAAGCACCTCTCAAAACCATAACAGTCTCCTCACCCCCTTGGCAACAAGCGTGATATCAGAACTTGTTTAAATATTTTTCAATGCCTGCAAACTTCCACTGGCTTACCGGAACTTAATCTGAAATTATTGGTTTTGATGGGTAATGCTCCAGTTTGCTGAGAAATGCTAATAAAAAAACCCCCTCCTTTAAGTAGAGTGACATAAAGTGACACAAGCTATAAAAATATTTGGAACTGTCTCCACCATTAAAATGAATGGAACTATCTCTACCATTAAAAGAAGTTTTGCTCCTGAAATGAAGAAATGTAGAGCAAAAAGGAATGACAGGGAGATGTTAACTTATCACTTTGCTCTTTAAATAAATTGATAACATAACAATATTTTTGTCAGTTCATTATCACAACAGAAATTATATCTAAGTACATATTTAAGGGCAAATGAAGGATTTGAATGAGATGTGGTGATGGGTGCCTGTGTCTGTAGTTGTTTCACACAAAATTGAATAAAAAGGTGGAATCAGTAAACTTTCTACATTTCATACATTTGAACCTTTTCTGTACTACCAAAAGAATAGCGTTGCAACTGAAAGTTATAGATAAAAAGTAATCACATCATTTCATATAGGAACGTTAAAGGAAAGGCACATACTAAGACTCATGATAAAACAGTAAATATGAGCAATACTGACATAAACATACTGTTTGGCTTCCAAAATAGAATTTGTGGTATCTCAGACTGCCAGGGAGCAGACTGAGAGGGGATTTGTGGTTTGGTTCTCATCAGCATCATCATCAATTCCCGTAGGAGTCATTCCTGAATGGTAACCAAATGGCAGGCGACACTGAACAGCTTCCTCAGCAGCTTTTCCAGTACAGGGCAGTGAGAGAACATGAGCACTAAGATCTATGTGTACGCTATGCCTCTGGATGCTGTGTACTGAATATCCCTTCTCCCTCTTCTTCCTGCTCACAACTCACCTCCTTTTTTTTTTGTTTTACCAGAAGTTCAGTTCACTGAAAATTTGAAAGCCTTCAAGTCTGAGGCAAGTATTTCTAGGTCACTTAGTTGCTTGTCAAACACTACTCATCTGTAAAGGAACCAGCACATGTTTGTCACATGTAACATGTGAATGAGGAACTGTCTTCTAAAAATATTTGATGCAAATGAGAGCGTGCACTTACATGAGGAGCCCTGCTGATTTCAGTGAGGCATCTAGCATGCATAATGGCTTTCAGCACTGAGAATGTTCTGTGGCCAGTAAGGCTCAGCTGGAAGCTTGTCAAAGTTGGTTCTAAATTTATGTAACACAGGAATCAATCTGTGCATGTTTTCTCTTGGCATTGGGGTTGAAGTTTGTAGCTGATTCTCTTTAAAGTGGCAATAATGCTCAATGTATTTAAACAAGTTGCACAGTGTTGAATTTTTTAAAAAATACGTCTAAATATTTACCTTATTTATGCTCTAAGGATTCTGTGCCAAAGTTAATTGAAAATTAGTTTAAATGTTTTCAGACCACAAGATGAGTCTCAGCAGTTCATGTGCATTTAGCAGACCCTCTCTGACCTGGAAAGGCACTGAGACAGACTAACATAGGTCAATGCCTATCACATGTATGTTAGTACTTCTACAGGCTCTGATTCAGGTACCCACAGGACAACATGCTGGATCCCTGTTTTTGTGAAAACTTCTCTTGCAAAGTATACAACTTTAGCTGAATGTGCATGTTGTGAAGGATAAAAGTACAGGGTGCTTGAAATTAAATTTGTCTGTAACCTTCAAGGCACAGACTAATGAGATGTAGAAGAATTGCCACTACATCTGTTCTATTTTGCTCACATTTAGCATGAACACTTAAAAATGTTATTACAGACCCCTATTTGTTGGAAATAATATCATTTCTGTGTGCAAATTCGTACTGTGCATTTAGTGCTTGAGGAAACAAACTAAGCAGGATGCTTTTCTTCCCCCTTAAATCAATACTTAATTAAAAGCTCAAGATCATCACATTTTGACTGATACTCTTTTAGCCATAGAAAACATACATCTGCAATAACAATTTTCTTGTTTGTTCTCCTTTTCTTGAGTTAAATTAAAATTATAGACACATGCACATACTGCATTCTGTGATAGAGAAACAGTGCTGTCAGTAAATCTTTATACTTGAGGACAGGGAAACTTCATCACACTTGCTTTTGACTCCAGATCAAGAACAGTAACTGTAGCATGAAAAACATAAAGAAAAGGTTTCAAAATGCTAAAATTCACAATTCTGACTAGTTAAAGCTGTTTCTTGTTCACAGTATCATAGTATCATCATAGTGTCATAGTATTACCAGGGTTGGAAGGGACCTAACAGATCGTCAAGTCCAACCCCTACCACAGAGCTCAAGGCTAGACCATGGCACCAAGTGCCATGTCCAATCCTGCCTTGAACAG
>JAOXOE010033078.1:0-10491 GCA_028565055.1 Phoeniculus purpureus
AGCCTGGCTCCATCCTCCTGACACCCACCCTTCACATATTTGTAGACATTAATGAGGTCACCCCTCAGTCTCCTCTTGTCCAAGCTGAAGAGACCCAGATCCCTCAGCCTCTCCTCATAAGGGAGGTGTTCCACTTCCTTCATCATCCTCGTTGCTCTGCACTGGACACCCTCCAGTAGCTCCACATCCCTCTTGCGCTGAGGGGCCCAGACCTGGACACAATACTCCAGATGTGGTCTCACCAGTGCTGAGTAGAGGGGGAGAATGGCTGAAGGTTTTCTATTTCCCTGACCTCTAGCACATCCACACCAGTAGATTCACTATTAATAAAATCCTCAAACCACTTGGGGTTGTGCACTTCCTTTACATGGGAAGACCTTGATAATATTTTAGTAGCTGCTAGGATTAACAGCAAGAGCTGTGGAGACTTGGAAGCCCTAGGGAGCAATGCAGGTTTGGAAACAGCTCAGGCTCTTTTCTGTTTGGAACCTTTGCAAGCCTTGCTTCCTGTCACTTCAGCCTGTGCTTCCTTTCAAGGATGAGATATCAAAAGCCCTGACTACCTAGGCAGAAGGAAACCTGCCCCAGTACAAATTATGCCTTGGGATGGGAAGCTGGAGTTGCAGCTCTGAGATTTAAATGTGTTCTTCTGATTTTTCAGCTGGTGATGGGACACCAAGGAAACACAATTCACCTGGGTAAGTGCAATCTGCTTCTGCCTTGGCAGTGTAAACTGCTTTCCACTTGGTCTGGCTCTGCCTGCAAGGTTATCAGCCTCTTTTAAATTTCTCTGGTGAGTGTGAGGGGAAAAGTGTGAGACTTTCAGGGGCTACTGTAATGCTTCAGCCAGAAGAATGATTTATCTAAAGACGCTGTTGGTGGATGGGTGGGTGGACGGATGTTTGTACTGAAACGGTTCCATGTCTACTTTAGTAGAGAAGAAGCAGCCCAAGGGATTTTGTTGCACAAAATGCTGAGCCAGTTAGTAAATAGGAGAAGCAGTCCTTATGCCATGAGATTGTCCTAGATTGAATTGGTGACTCTTCAAACGCAGAACGGCTTTTATGGCATTTTTCATAGGGAGGGTCAAGCCAACTTCTGCACATGAAGAAGAGGAGCTTAAAGTGAACGAAAAGGATGGACATTCAAGAGCAGCATATTAGAAGCTATCAAGGCTTCTGCTTAGGTATTTCGTATTAGCATATGTGAAGCTGTAGGACGAGACCATTTGAAGTTCAGACGTAAAAGTAACAGAAGAAAGAAGTGACACAGGGAAATGGGGCTGAAGAATCTTCAGTTAGGGGGATTTACCTGGCAAAAGGGTGCATACCTGGAAAAAAAACCCGGCAAGAGCTAAACTGCACCGTAATGATAACTCGCTGGGTTTGTGTGGCATGATCTTTGGCTGCTGGCTTTTGCCAGTGCTGCAAGCTGCACGAGAGCGTGGAGTGCACGTGTGGCAGGGTTAGGAAGCAGAATGAAAAAGCTCTTTGATGTCCATTAGGTTTGGTAATGTAGCACCAACAAACAGGGCACCCCGCCGTTACCGGGTTTGCTGTCTGATTCGCTCTCCAGATTACCACTGAAATCAATAGGTCTCGTATTGATTTTTCCAGCACACTGTATTCCAGTCGAAAGAACAATGTGCTGACTGTCAGCTGCTCACTTCATCTGTAGGGGCTCCCGTGCATTTTCATTTAGGAAAATGAAAGCAGGAGCCAAAGTACACACTACTGTGTAGTAATAGGAGCCTACCTGTTGCGCCATGACACGTGCCTGGCTCTGCAGAGAGCTGCAGCGACTACAGACCTGCCTCAAGTTAGAGCAAGGCATTGTAGGGATGGGAGCAAAATTCTGAGGGGGTGATCTTAGTCAGACAATAACATTGTCTTACAGTTTGGGTGACTGCTGTGGCAGAGGGCAAAGGTACGCACGCAGTTAACTAAGAAGCTGATCTCTGTGTATTTGCTGTGGCACGTAGAATCTTGGCAGCTTTGCATCTTTACTTACGTCGCATATTCTGCTGACTGGCAAATGTGCTACTGTAGTTCTGGTGCTGTAACTACTCATCGCTGTTGTCTGAGGTTGCTTCTGCTCCTTTTAACCACGTTAACAAGTTTTGTAACCACAAGTTCCCTTTCTCTCTCTTGCTTAGCCATGAATTCCTGAAAGCAGCAGCAGTTCTCCTGCACGGTTTTGCAGTTGTTCCAAGGAACATGCAAGAAGTGCAGCAAAAACATTTTAAGCTTGAAGAAGAAATACAAATCTCATGAGCTACTTAGAGATTTGGAGTCAGTGTGAAGTACAACTCTCTGCACGGGTTTGCTTGATCACCTCTCTGCTACAGGCATGGAAGAAAAGCTTGTGCCATGTCCCTCATCTCTCCCGCAGCTCTCAGCATCTGACTGCTGTCTCAGCTTCCAAGTCCTGCACCCGTCTGCGAGCACGACTTATTGCTGGGAAGTCTGAGCTAACAGCAGGTAAAAACAACTAAAATGCCAGAGAAAATAACCAATGAAAATGTTTGTCCCTTTGTCCACAGCAAGGTCTGTTCTATGGTCAACATCCGTGACTGCTGTATAAATCCAGATCACTAAAAGCTTCACAAAAGCTCTGTGTTTCTCTTCCAAAGCTTTGTGTTGCTCCTAGTCTAAACGAAACAGTGTTCGTGTTCTCACAGCCAAAAGAGTAAGCAGTAATGACTTTGCTGCTGCAGTCAATTTCTAAACAGAAATGGTGGCACTTGTGACAGTTGCAGCAGGGTAAATCTGGAGCAGTCCAGCCTGTTTACAGGAACGTCTAACAGCTCCCAGCTGTCCACCTGTGCGTCTGGAAATACTCTGCAGTTCAGGTTATTGAGGAGAGGCGACGTGTGCTCTCTGTGCTCTGTTTTTGAGATACCTCAGAACAGTTGTGATCTGTCACAGGTGACATACTTTGCTACTGCTCCATGGGAATTAGAAGCAAACTGTGCTAGGCACCTCCACGGGTGTCAGCAGAGTACTAGAAGTAAGACGGAGCGGGTTGTAGCCCTTGAGAGGAGATGTTAGGATCTCTTCTACAGATAACTTCATTGTCATGGTATTTTAAAACCCGCCTGGATGCGTTCCTGTGCGACTTGGTCTAGGTGATCCTGCTCTGGCAGGGGGATTGGACCAGATGATCTTTCAAGATCCCTTCCAATCCCTAATGATTCTATGATTCTGTGATTTACTTTAGGCTTGTGCAGATAATGGAGCAGTGAGATCGACAGGCGTTGCTGCTGTCTGCGCAAAGCTTTGCCTTCCACAAGTTATTACTACTGACTGCAATAAGATTCTTCCTAATATCCAGGACACCAACTTCAGACCCTTTTGCCAAACAGGTAGTAAGTCTCATGCAGCAGCGGCGTGCTGCGTTAGCTGTTCTCATCCCGTTAATATTTCTGCTGCTTTTACACTCATTCCTGAGAAGCGTGTGAGCCCCTTTAACGTTTACTGAGACTCTCATTTCTCCTTGCCTGCACAAGAAAGGATTCACCCTTCCTGTGAACCCAGCCCGCAGTTTTGGCTATTCTTCCTTTCACAGACGCCTGGAAAGGGAGGCAGAAAATACAGGATTGGTTTAAAGGAGAAAGAGGGAGCTGTGCGGGGCCAGCAGTGATGAAACTCATGTATTCAAGGGATTGCCTTCGAAGTTTGACACTGTTATACCAAATGAAAAAGGTGTCGAGCCTTTGGAGAAGAAGACATTTAAGAGTTAATGGATTCATTAATAGATCTGCCACCGCTGCAGGGTTCTGCAGTGACAATAAATAGACGGTTGGTACCAGCTAGGAGTCAATGCCAGAGAGCCACGTCAGAGTGTGACACCAGCAGCTGAGCTGAGCAGAAACTGTGCACAGCAGTGCTGCTCACAGGCAGAGCCATTGCTCCTGGGCCAGCGCTCGCTCTGTGAGTGAGGACAATGAGCCACGTTGCGAGGGTCACATGGGGTCAAGACAGTACCTGCACAGTACCTTTGAGGGCTGGTGGGGTGAAGACGCTCTGCTTCCTCTGCTTGGGAGAAGCGCTCTGGGACTGAGGAGGACAAATACAGAGAGATGCAGTGAGAGACGGCCATAGCCATCGTCTGCCGACACTGTCTGTCGTGGCAGCTCCAGGTCTTGCCCCACAGCTGCTTTCAGGGGGTGCACACACAAGTCTGAACAGTTTCGGTGAAAATGATATTGCACAAGTCTCATGCCAGCTCCCAGGCTTTCATGAAAACAGGGAAAACTGAGACGATGTAGAAAAAAGATGTGTTCAACAGACAGACAACCGTTACGGTTCCCAGGCAAGGCAGACCAAGCAGTTCAGAAAATTACCTTTAACCCTAAAATAATACTGTTAAGCATTAAATACATATACTCTGTGCTTTTGACCTTTTAACTGATTCTCTTGAGGCAAACGGAATCACAGAATCATTGAAGGTTGGAAGAGACCTCCAAGATCAAGTCCAACCATCAACCAGACACCATCTTGCACACTAGGTCGTGTTTCCAAGGTATGCATGGTTTTATAACATCTCCAGGAATGGCAACTCCACCACCTCCTGCACAGCCTGTTCCAATACCTGAGCAGTCTTTCAGTGAAGAAAGTTTTCTTGATGTCCTATCCCTGGCACAACTTGAGGCTGTTTCCCTTGTCCTATCGCTAGTGACTTGGGAGAAGAGACTGACACCCACCTCTCTACAACTTCTTTTCAGATTGTTCTGAAGAGCAACAAGGTCTCCCCTCAGCCTCCTTTGCTCCAGGCTAAACAACCCCAGTTCCCCCATCAAGCAAATGTTCGCATATCATAGAGGGATAGAGTCACTAAGATTGGAAAAGACCTTCAAAGATCATTAAGTCCAACCATCTGCAGATAGTTGCAAGATTTCCATTAACGTGCAGAGTAAGGAATGATCCCATGCAGCACTGAAGCTGTAGCAAATACATTTCATGTGTTTTTATGTGTCTACATTCTTAGGTAAATAAATGGATTATCCCTCCCCCTGTACGTTAGCTGTGCGTTCTCCTAAAATAATGACGGCAGAAACTAATAAGTCAGTTAGGGGCTGAGTGAAGTGTTACCTTCTGACACAGCTAAATGTCTTATGGCCCCAAGATCACAGCGATACACAAAAGGTAAATTATTCTATACTAACAGTAGTAAAGTTACACATAGAGTAGGAGTAATGTAGCGACACCGAAGCGCAGCTGGCAAAACCACTCCAGAAAACATTCCAGTGCTAAAGGGGAGCAGCATTTGCAGAAAGCAAGCAGTGGAACGTGTGTCCTTACTATACCCACATGAAACATGCCCGTATCCAAGGGACAATAAAACAGCACGAAACGGCCACAGGGCGACACCACATTGCTAAGAAAGAGCTTGTGGGTGGGAACGCTGTGTTTTTCCTCATCTAATAACCTCCTGCTTGTATCTGGCCATAGTGACGTTGTCTTTTCACAAGTATTTGCTAAATATCCCTTTTTTCCCTGGGTACTTTGGCTTTGATTTAAGTCTGTGAGTTTTAATCCGATCTGTTTCTTCAAGGAACGTTTGACCCAACTCTGAAGCACGGTCGCTCCTGTTACCTTGCCACGATAGACGGAGCTGTGACAATTTTAAGTAAAATATCGTCCTTTTTGGAAGAGACGGGTGTCTGAAGGCACTGGGGGAGGTTGTTGTCGCAGTGCATTTTTGAAGTCTCTATTTGGGTCCGGATTGGAAGCAATCGATACCTCCTAGTGCTATTTAAAGCGCCGCCTGCTTCTCTGAAGGAGAAAGAGATCAGGGAACTGCAGGAGCTGTGCAAGGGCAGGTCAGAACATGAGATCGGAGGAGCAAACAGCATAGATGAGCTGCCTGCTGGAGGCCTGGCAAATGGTGGTGGGAGGAGAGAGCAGTTCACAGTGCTTCTGTAGACCAACAGTGATCTGCAGACCCGAAGCAGTGCTGGATGAGGGGTCCTGGCAGGGTCACCTTGGGCCAGGTTTTCTATGTTTAGCCAGGGCACGGCAGCAAAGCAGAGCAGGATCTGCCCTTTCCTAGTTCCCTGTGACAGTGAGAAGGGAAAGATGGCAGAGCACAAATTTACAGTGCTCTGGTTTGAAAGTGTTGGATCTTAAAGGTCTGCGTCTCTGAAGACAACTCAAGATGAGCACAGCGACCTAACTAGGCAGGCGGAGAGGAAATCAGAAAGGCGAACCCCTGGTTAGGACTCGACCTGGCTAAGTAGTAGGGAACAAGAAGAGATGTTTTTACAAGTACCTCAACAGCAAAGAGAGAGTTAGGGAGTATATCCACACCTTGCTGGATATGGAGAGGACCATCATCACCAACGATGACAACAAGGCTGAGGTATTCATGCCTGCTTTGCCTCAGTCTTTAGCAACCAGTCCAGTTATCCTCAGAATACCCAGATTCCTGAGGACAGGGACAGAGAGAAGGATGTACTTTCTGTCATCCATGAGGAAGCAGTTAATCCCTTTCTGTGTCACCTGGTAACAGACGCATCTGAAAGGCCAGATGGGAACCATCTGAGGGATGTGCTGGAGAAACTTGCCGAGCACTCTCCGTCCTTTGTCAATGCTCCTGGCTAACAGTGGAGCGATGGAGCAGTTCACCCTGAGCAAAATCACACAAGAGAACTGGGGGATCAGGGCCAGCCAACGTGGGTTTCTAAAGGGTGGGCCTTCCTTAACCGATCTGCTCTCCTTCCATGAACAGGTCACCCACCAAGTGGACGAGGGGAAGGCTGTGGATGTTGTTTAGTTACACTTCGGCAAAGCACTCGACACAGTCACCAGCGATAGGACAAGAGGAAATGGCCTCAAGTTGTGCCGGGGGTGGTTTGGATTGGACATTAGGAAAGATTTCTTCACTGAAGGAGGGGTCAGGTATTGGAAAAGGCTGTCCTGGGAAGTGGCAGAGTCACCATCCCTGGAGACATTCAAAAAACACGTGGCTCTGTCATTTGGAAACATGGTTTAGTGGATGTGGTGGTGTTGGGTTGTTGGTTGGACTTGATGATCTTGGAGGTCTCTTATGAGAGGTTAATGATTCTGTGTTGCTGTGATTCTAAGATGACACAAGATCTTAAGCGAATTCATTGGTTTGGGTGAATCGGTGAGTTCTGAAGGGGTTTTAACAACAGACCTATTGTAACAATGGTTTTCAAAAACAGTCACTTACCTCTGCCTGTGAGGTATTTGTTCTCTTCTCATCTTTTTCTAGAGGAGGAAAAGATACACAAAGAAAAGTTAATATGAAAGCATCGATCAGTGCTAACCCTTGTGACCCTACGGAGCTGTTTTAAATCAGGAAGCGCCCCTCTGAGTTACAGCTCTCCTTTCTTCTCCTTGTGTCTCAGAAAGCCAGGTGAGCATTTAGACAGAAGCAGGGTGTCTAAAGGACTCACCTTCCAATTGTGTTCTGTCAATTATCAGCAAGATGTTACTGGACTGCCTTTAGCAGTAAGCCCTTTGACCGGGCTCGCAGCAGGGCTCTGAGGCCAGCGGTGGCCACATGGCTGCTCTGCCCAAGGACTGAGCTTTCCCCTGTAGTCAAGAATGTCTTGTTTGCCAAATGGCTTGCAGCAAGTACAGGACTTAGACAATAATAAGAACCTGACCTCATTTAAGTTACCGATAAAACAATACTGAATGCTGCCTAACAGCAGTCTGTCACATTAGCAGAGTAAGTCCAGGCAGACAGACTGCGCTCGCTGTTGCATTTCTTCGCCACCGCACCTGTACCGCTTGCAAATGTCAACGGCATCGCTGGATCTGTGTTCAGTGTATGTATTGCCCATCCCCTTTACGTGGAAAAGATTCAAATTACTTACAGTCAAGGTTAAAATCTGTCGCTGAAAACAATGCTGATTACTAAACAGGGTCCCACGGGTACCGAATGAGACGCTCAGGAGGCCAGTTCCTGCCATTGACATTTGAGCGACCTTTGGTGAGGTGACTAATCTCTTCTCTGACTTCCCTACCTGTAAATAAGCACAGCAGTGCCTATTTAAGCGTAGCACTGTCTGTTTGCCTTTGCAAAAAGCTTTGGGATATGCAGTTAGGCTGCTGAATGGTTCATTAGTCATGTGCTTGTAGTCATTCCTATTAGCTGCATGTCAAACAAACACAGACCTCAGCCCGGACTGATTGGGTTTTTGTAAGCTCAGGACCCTAGGTTTGTTTTGGAGGTTGAAAGGTTAATAAATGAAGCACCTTCAGCAAAGAACAATGAAAAATTAATTACATCCTATTCCTTCCTGAAGTTTTAAACTTGCCCATATTAAAAGAAAATGAAAGAAGTTTTGTAAATCCAAACGGAGTCTTGCATAAGGAGCAGGTTTAATGGCTCCATGGGCTTGGTAGAGTCAGATTAATAGTTGTACTTGATGATTGTGAACGTCTTTTCCAACAAAAACGATCCTACGATTCTTCCCTGGACAAGTAAAGAGAGAGAAAATTGAAAAAAGAGAAAAAAAACAGAAAAAGATAAAAAAGGGACAAAATAAAAATAAAAAGAGAGAGAAAAAGAAAGGAGAGAAAAAGGAAAATGAGGAGAAAAGGATAAAAAGGAAAAATGGACGAAAGAGGAAAAGAAGAAAAAATTGAAAAAGAAAAAAATTGAAAAAGAGGTAACAAATTTAAAAAGAAAAAATTTTTAAAGATAAAAAGAGAAAAAATAAAAAAGAAAGGAGATAAAAAGAAAAAAGGGGGAAAGGAAAAAAGAAAAGAAAAGGGATAAGTAGGATGAAAGAGAAAAAATTAAAAAAGAGAAAAACATTGAAAAAGGCAAAAAAAGAAAAAAGAAAAAGAGGGAAAAAGGAAAAAAGAAAAGGAAAGAGGAAAAGAAGGAAAAAATAGACTAAAATTGAAAAAAAAGAAGTCAGAAAATAGAAAAATACAAACCAGAGGAAAAGAAGGAAAAAAGAGGAAAAAATTGAAAAAGAAAAAACAGAAAAAAGAAAAAAGGAAAAAGAAGAGAGAGGAGAGGAAAAAGAAAAGGAGAAAAGAAAGAGGGAAAGAAGCAAAAACAGGAAAAAGAGAAAAAACTGGTAAAAGAAGGAAAATGAAAAAAAACAAAAAAGAGGGGAAAGGGGAAAAAAGAAAGAAGAAAAGAAGGAAGAAAGGAAAAAAGGAGACAATAGGAAAAAAGAAAACAAAAGAAAAGAAAGGAAAACAATAAAGAAGAAAAGTGGAGAAAGAAAGCAGCAGGCTGCTGCCTTAATGTCAATCACCTTCCCATTCCCTGGATTGACAGGGGATGCTCATTGCAGCTTATGCTGGTGCAGAGCTGCTGCACTTCCTTCCAGGCAGTGTGCTTTGCTTTGTGGGCTTCCAGCACAGCAGGTAGATGGCCTGAGGCTTAATTTTCATGTCCTACCAGTTCCTCCCCACTCTTAACAGCTTCAGGCTGAAGTCTCTGAGATGAGATTGTGAAGACCAAGAGGTTCCCCATCACACCAGGTTAGCAAGCATCCATCTGTGGGTGGCAGGTCAACACTGTGAGCCAAGGATGGGGGCCAATCAGTTCAAGAGGGATGTGGAGCTGCTGGGGGGAGTCCAGGATAGAGCAACGAGGATGATGAAGGAAGTGGAGCACCTCCCTTATGAAGAGAACGAAGCCATGTTCTCCTAAACATCTCACTAAGGAAGCGTCCTTGCGAGCCTCAAGGCATTTGTGAATCGATGCAATAGGTCAGTTCTGACATTAAGGGATCCCTGATAAAAAAAGTCTCTGCGACAACACCACGTATGACAAGAGTGGAAGTTACAAGAGAAGAACGTTGTCAGCTACCTACTGCAAATCAGACAGCGTCACTTACGGAGAGCAAACAAGCGGCGTGTTTCCCAGCCTCTTGAATTCACTGACAGTTGTAAGCTGAGGAAAAAGCAGCTGAGGACTTTCCCCTGTGCTGGTGAGTAATGTCTGAGGCGAGAGTGACTCTTACCTCATGTGTACGAGGTTAGCACCTGGCAAATAAACAGGGTTTAGTCAGCAGACTCGGGGAGGTAAGTGGTCCATGCTTGTCAGTGAAAGGTTCAGTCTAAAGGGTATTTCCATCAGTGCAGGTATCTGCAAAGACTTTCTGCAATGAAGCCTTAGTTCTTTAAGGAGAGACACTTCTGAAAGGCTGTGTCTATCTGCACAGAGCTCCTGTCAGCCTCAGAACTCTAAGCTTTAGTCTTCACCCAGGGCAAAACCACGTCCACACATAGGATAACCTGCAAGATTTGGCTCGGCTCTATGGATGAAATATGGAAGAGGAAACATAGAGGAGTTTGTCTCATAAACTCTCTTGTTAGCAGAGCTCTTCTGGAGGTTTATTAGCACATCCATACAGCCAGGCAGGTATATATATAGTAAGCTGAGATACTCCAGCGGTGCCATTATATGAGGTTGCATGATGGCTTGTGTGTCTCTTAGGAATCTGTATCCTTTTGTTTCTTTAACTTAATTAAGGCTATTAGTTTAAAT
>JAOXOE010033079.1:0-10491 GCA_028565055.1 Phoeniculus purpureus
GGTAGGGGTTGGACTTGATGATCTATTAGGTCCCTTCCAACCCTGGTAATACTATGATACTATGATACTATGATCTTGGTTATCTTTCTCAAGAACCTAGAGGTTTAAAGCAAGACCACAACCCTGACTTCTTGTGCAAGCATATATGTGAGTAGGTGTTTGTGTCCATAAGTAAATGCACTGAAACTTTTCAGCTTCTGTAGTATGGCAAAATTAACTTGGAATAAAACAACCTCAGAAGAAATCACAGGAGAAGTAAAATTATTAGACAAACTTGCAGCATGACAACAAATGTCAGTGCAGCCCTTTGGAGTTTTTTCAATGGCATTTTAGATAACTGTGTTTTGCTTCTCACAGAGACCTAATCTTGGAAGGCTAGAACTTCTCTGTAAAGCAGGTAGAATTAGTTAAATACTGAAACCACTGCTGGTTTGGCTGCATCCTCCAACATGACCAATCCTCAGTAAGTACCATACAAGGATAATTGTGAATTATTTTAAATGGGAGGGAAAAGGTTGCTACCTGTAGGAGAAAAATGTTGTGACATTAAGAGGATTCTATCAGTATTACTACAAGAAAAAGGTGATTGCTTGAGGGTTTTTTGAGGACTAGTAGGATTTGGTCAGTTGTCTGGAGAGTGTGAATTAGCAGAAAACACGTGAGTGTTGGTAACGTCCAGTGGCTGAAATTGGTATGTTACGTTATTGCTGGATCTGTTTCTCTTTTTTCTTTCCTGCTACCAAACCTGTCCCAAAGCTGTTTGTTGGTTTGTTTTTTAGCTAAATCAGAGAATATCTATTTAGTCTGTCTAGGAATACAAAAGATGTTTAGTGTTGGGAGAGAAAAAGCTCCATCAGCCATCTGCTATGTTACACTGGAAATTGAGTCATTGAATGCTTATTTGTGCAAAACTGAATCAGCTTGGACTTGTAAATGACCACAGGATGGCACTGAAGGTGAAAAATCAAAGAACGAGAATTTTTGCTAAAAGTAGCTTCTCTATTTGGGCTTCTGATTTCAGATTTTTTAGAGAAATACAGTTTTGTTGGTAAATAAAATAATATAGTTATTTTTCATTATTAGTTAGACAAAGAAATAGAAGAAGCCTTTAGATTGTTCAAGTAGTACCTCATTTTACCTCCACTGTCTGCTGTAGTATGACATGGTTGCAGCCTTTTTCTTCCAAATACTTGATATAACAGCGTTTTCTGATTTTTGAAAATTACATTCTTGTGTAATGCTGGCAGCAGTTAGCTGCTTTCAATTTAGCAATAATGTTTTCTGTCTAAAAGGTTTAGTCTAATGTTGAGGCTCTGACCAATAGACTTTTTCTCATAGAATTTTAGTTCCTTCACCCACATTGTAGACTTACAAGATACATAAGAACGATTCTACATAATTCATTCTGTTTCTGGAGGACAACACCAAAAATGTTATTCAAGTTGCTTAAATATCTTGACTCTTTTTTTTAATAAGCTTTGTTAAAACAAAACCAGTGCAACTTTTGCAGTCAAAAGGGAAGCTGGTGCTAAGAAATTCTTAATATATCCCTAAGGAAAAAATAGTATTTTCCTACCTGCTGTTGAAAACCTCTGACAAATATCCTGAGATTTCCTCAGAAGTTAATAAGATCCCCTGTATGAAAGTAGAGAATTTGATGCTTTTACCTACTCTGAATCAAATGGAGCAAGCACTGAGCTAGACCCCTCTTGGGCCTGGAATGCACACTGTCTCCTACAATGAACTTGTGCTTCATGTGTGCTAGATAATGTACTAATGATCAAAGTGTGAATTTCTCAGGAAGCAGTATCTTGTAATAAATATGGAATGCATACATAATCAGACTCTCGTTTTGCTTGTGTGGGGTTCCCACTAATGTTAATGGAGTGTTCAGATGTAGAAGCTGTACATAAGGTTAGATAACACAAACTTTATTAGAGGAGTCTGTAAGAGTCATTGTTCTCCTTCACAATTTTTTGAAATAACTTGTAAGAGAAGAATTTTTTCTAGTTGGTGGATGGTGTCTTCATTTCTTTCAAAATAGCATAGTGACCCAGGATGGAAGAGGAGTCAAACTGCATCTGTTAATTAACAGCTAATTGATATAAAATGATTAAACCTAGCTGTTTGTTGCTTGCTGATAGAACTTACAAAGCAGTGAGGTCTCAGTTTACATAGTTGCATCTCTTCTTTCTGTTTTGAATAACTATTTTGCCTTTCGAGTCATGCATTGTTTCCATGGTTTTAACAAATCCATTTATATTTTTGAAGAAGGTTCAGCAGAGTGAAATTTTGTTTTTGTGAGGTTTCTCACAGTGGGATCTATGAAAGACAAATTTGGAGAGATTTGATCTGTCTCCCCAGTGATAACTCATTCCCCAATAACCTCACGAAGATCTTTTACTGGCTTTTTAGTATTCTGTGAAGTTCCTGTCTTTAATTTGTGTTTACTTGCTTATGCATTTATTTTTAATACGTATATGTACAGAGAGAGAGGGAGGTTTTTTTGCTTGTTACATTTTTCAGGACTACAATAGAAGGTGGTGTTTCAGAAGTTGAGATAATTTCACAGCAAGTGGAAGAAGAGACCAAAAGTCTTGCTCCTGTACAACTTGTTAATTTTGCTTATCGGGATCTACCTTTAGCTGCACTTGATTTGTCTGTGGCTGGTTCCCAGCTTTTGTCAAATTTGGATGAGGAGTACCAAAGAGAAGGGTAAGTACAAAGGACAATATTTTGTTTTATAGTTTTAGGTTGTGGAAATTTCATGGCCTGTAATACAGAAAACACAGAGCTGAAGAAGCGCAGCCACTTAGTCCTGATTTTAAAACTGTTGTCATAGGATGGGAGTGGCCTTTTGTAATAAACTATTCTGTTTTTTATAATTTTAAGTGATTCATAGCAGCTATCTGACCAGAGTCTGGAAACCTTCTAGCAGGAAAAACTAATCTAAGAACTTAGCCTGTCACATTGCCTGTCAAACAGAGTGACATGGTGAAAGCTCTTTTGTGAAAGTTGTTCAGGATGACAGAGTTGACTACTGTGATTCTTGTGCATAGTTCTCATTGGGCAATAATAAGTTAATGCTGCTAATTCTTGGACAGATTGTGTATTTTTTCACAGAATAATTAGGATTGTGTTGTATACTTATGTCATAATTTTGTCTTTGATAATGTGTATACATATTAGTCCTGTTTTTGTAGAACTGTTCCAGTTTTCTTGGAATAAAAGATCTTAATCAGTTCATAACATTTACCAAACATAACCCAGTGTCAGATTCTGTAATGCTGTTGTCCTGCAGGACATTAGAAGTCATCCTTATGTCTAGTTCAAGCTTGAAGTGGCTATAGGTGGACTGCTGTATCAAATTTGTACAAAAGATTTGGGTCAGGTGGAGGGAATTCAGAAGATGACAGAATGATTAGAGGCTCAGAAAACTTGCCATGAAGTGATTACAAAAACTGTGTTTCTTCAAAATGATACTTTTAAGTGAGCTTATAAGAGACTTCAGTGAGGAAGAGAACAGATTCAGTGAGGAAGATCATTGATCTTCATGATGTTTAGGACAAGCAGGCAAAAGACTGAATTGCAGCAAGCAGGAGAATAATGAGGGTAGCAAAGTGCTAGGGTAGAGTACTGGTATGTACAGGGAGGAGGGGAATAGAGCAGCAGTCACTAGATGTCTGTAAGACACGTTTGCTGGGAATGGTAACACCATAGTTTAAGATCCTTTGCAACAGAGATTAGGTGAAGGCTTGTGCCTAACACCTCTGACTCTGTGATTACTGCTATACTGTGTGTCATACTGAATGTATATATACTCCACTGTCAATAAGATCCATCCAAAAGCACTTCACAGGAAGTCATAGAGAGCTCTCACTGATGAAGCCATTGAAAGACTTTATGTAAGTATTTATTAACTGCTCTGTGTTTTAACCTGTGCTCCGAAATCAGCAGAGATGTGCATGATCTCTGTTGAGTGGGTATTCTGTATAGCAGGCAGGAAGCAGTATGTGGGGAGGGCTCTTGCCTTCAATTTCTTTCCAAACTGGACTTTGAGGCAACTTCAGAATGTTGTTACTTGAAATTTATTTCCCCTTGCTTAAGGTAATTTACATAAAGTATGGTACAACTGTAACATAAAACACCATGCATTGCAAAGAAGGCACTTGAAAATTAATTTGAGTGTGCAGGTGTAACCCTCAGGCTATTTAGGTGCTGAGTAAATACCAGTTTAGCTCAAATACGCAGTTTTATGGGTTTTTTTAATGATGTGAAACTCAGTTCTTCACTGTGTCAAAGCGCACAGAACTTTCATTGTAACCATTTGAGCAGCTTTGCAGTCTCCATGCTTAGCATGGAAATAAGACTTGTCATTCTTTTCTTTACCAAAGATCTCTTCACACAGACTGCTTTTGTGGCTTTAGCAGTCGGAACGGAAATAAGCAGGTGCCCTCCAGATGTCCCAGCTGTAGATTGGCTTCTCTGAAGAAAATTCAGGGCTTCAGTTTGTATGCCTCAATGCATTTCAGCTGAGCCCTAAGACTGCATCTGCCCTTTGGGAATTGCCATTTAGGAGTAACAGAGCCTCAGTTACAAATATGTATGCTGGCAGAAACGAATGACTTGGGCAGAAATTATGGCTTTGGAAAGGAAGAAGTGGCCATTATTCCTTTCTGAAGTTTGGTTCTGCAGGCATCAGACTAGAGACCAGTGAGGAGGCAACAAGAGAACCATGTGTAAATTAACATTCCTGTGGCTTTAAAGATACCGTAATAAAAATCTTATTTTGTGTAGTTTGATGGGTCTTTGCTCTGCCACATCAAATGCTCAGGGTTCTCAGTTTCTGTCTGTCAGTGTTGTTGAAGAAATTTGTGGTCAGTTTGAGCTGGTTTTGTCAGAAATTTGGTTTACAACACTAATCCCTGTGCTAAGGAACAAAGAACAAACTGCAGATTAAATAGTGCATCAAGTCTATCTCTGAAGTACATCTGTGGAAAAAGGGTATTAGGCAAGAGAAACCTTTTTACTCTCCCAGAAACCCTCAAACAAAAAATAATGTGTTGTCTTCTAACACAGGTGGAGCAAAAATTATTTTCCTTCTATAGACATCTCAAACAAATAAAGTACAAATAATTGGCATGATGGAGATCGGTTACGCTGGGTGGAATCTGCGCTGGCAATATTTTCACTTGTTATAAGTTACATGAGCGAGCTGTTACAGCCTGCTTTTCACCAGAGAGGAGTAAGGTGCCTGTGGCCCTCATGTGGATAGAGGGGCTCTTGCGTCTGGTTTACTTCCTTACTGCAGTGCCTGGTGTTGAGGTCTTGGGCCTTACTCTCAAGAAAAATGACATTTTTCTGGTAAATGCCAACACTATGTAGCTAAAACATTGAGTTTTGTATCACTGCAGAAACTGTTACTAAAAAAGATATGTCTTGCAAACATTGGTTTTTCTGAACCAATAGTAGTGTGATTGTTGCTATTTATTAATCACACTGACCTGCCCTTCAGTTAGGTTGGTACAAGTATTCTTAGATAACACTGCTGTGTACTGTACTCAGTGCTTCAACATTGCAGAAATGACTGAGGCATGGAGATGCGTATATGAGAAATAAACTCACTCAAAAATATGCCTGGGATACCAAGGAGAGCACATGGTGTACACATCAAACATATTTGTAGGAGATGATCATATCTGTACATCAGCTGACACTCATGTACAAAAATTATAAGCAAATTTGCCAATTTATTGAAGAACAACCAGTGGATTTGTTAGTGAATTTTATAGGAGAGATTCTGTCTGCATTGTTAAACAAATTTGAAACATGAACATGCTTTCAAATACTGTTTTACATCAACAGCTGTCACGGTTGGGAGCTCATACAGTTAACACTAGCTGTAAATAATTATGCCATTGCAGTTTAATCACTTACAATCATCAGTTCATAGATTTTTCTGATGACAGCTAGAAGGTGCATAGAGTAGGAATATCTGAAAATACAAAAGCTCAAGGTAGGGGTAAGAGAGAGATAAGGAAGGAAAACCAGAAGTTAACACAAGAAAGAGTCATGAGCTTTTCATTTTAAATTGGTTGCAGTCATTCACTGATGATTGTATTTACCTATCTTGGGAGAAAAGGATATGTCTGTTCCTTTGGTCTGTCTTCTGAACATTCTGCACCAAGCAGATGCTATTATTTCTGTGGTTTATATTGAACTTTCACCTTCTATTTTGATCTATTTTGCCATATTTTACTTGTTTTCTACAAAGCATAAAGGTCTCTTAATTAAAAGAACTTGAATGGACCAAGTTCTCACATTTCTCTTGCTTTCAGTTTTTCTTGTCTTTATCTGGCAGTATTACTAAAAAGTTGTCCCTTTTCTGAATATTTCTGTACACCTCATACAGATCCTGGAGCATGTGATGCTGAATGCATGGTGAATAATGAGATTCAAGCTTGAGATAAAGTGCAAGGGTTTTGGAGGGTGAAACTATTTCATGTAGTGAACAAGCTCCAGGTATTTATAAAAGTAAATTTATTTTTAGCTGCCAGACAGTGTTTGAATCCAGAAGGATGGTACGAAATCTTAGCGCTACAGTCTCATTCACTGTATTTTGCTGTTGATTTTGTTCCTTGTGCAGTAATATATCACTGCTACTCTCTGTGTTCTGGTCCAGAACCTGCAGTGCAGCAGAAAATGAGCATTCAGCATGACAGAACTTGTGAGGTGACCAGCTTTTCACTAGAGAATACCTGAAATTTCGGGCTATGTTACAGGGATGTTCAGTTATTTTTAAGTGACTTTTTTTGTACAGGTTCTTTTAAGTGTTCATCTTTTGTAAATGTTGTTTGCCAGAATAGTTCATCACTGTGTTTCCCTAGTACCAAAATCATGTGAGTGTGTTTCTCAGTAGCACCAATTGGTTGGAGTGCTACTATAACTGGAAAAAAATTAATTCTCTAATTCAGTGATTGTCAGACTTTTTTGGTTTGTAAGTCTTTGTTTTTTCAAGAACTTGCTCTTTGTAAGCACATTTTTAGGTAAATGCACTGTTTGCAAAGCTCTTTATTGGAGAGTGGAAAGACCCATGTTGGTTTAATTTATCTGGGTTAACACTGCAGTTAATTGTCTAGGTTAAAGATTATATGGCTTGGTGCAAAAATAGAGTGATGAATAAGAGAAGACAAAGGAGAAATACGGAGAAGAGGAATATTAGTCTGTAATGAGAATCCATGAAAAGGTCAGTTAAATGCTGAGCAGCAGTATAAAAGCAAATCTGATATTAGGATTAATTAGGAAGAGGAGTAGAGAGAGAGAGAGGCTGTTGTTGTGCCCCTTTGTATATCCTGGCTGTGCTCACATCTATAAGATGAGTATAAATCTGATCCCAAAAAGAATAGGGCATATATAAAAGAACTGGAAAATATTAAAAAGAGAACCAGTGATCACACATGTGATTTGACTTTCTTTGGTGATTACTGTGTAAATTAGTACTCTTCAGTCTGCAGAATGGTGACATCAGATTTGATTACAGAAGCTGTGGAGCAGAGAAGGTAAAATCCGGTTTGATTTTACTCCCCCCACAATAAAGGTGTGGGGGGTATATTGTTAGATGAAGACGCAGCTCAAAAAAGAGGTTGTGCAGAGGGTGGTGGCTGTGTGGAATTGCTTTGTCAGATATGTGTGGCTGCTAATAGTTTATCTAACCTTGAGGGGAGATTGGAAAAGTTTGTGGAAGAGGAACTTATTGGAGGTTACTAAGTTGAATCTGAGAAACTATATCTGTCTTAAGAAGTGACCAAGCTGAAAATAGTTGTAAGCTGTGGAAGTTTTAAGGGGAAGTATTACGGTTGCTATGTCCTTATTTACCTTGAGACATCTGCTCATGGCTGCTCTTGGAGGCAGGATTCCAAGCCTTTGTTCTCACCTAGTATGGCTGTTATATTTTTTTAAAGATTGATTTTGAGCATGATGTTTATGTTTTGCTAAAGCCCTTGGAATAAAAGGGAAAAGCCTAATAAGCAGTGTTCTGATGAGAGGAGTAAAATACCAGGTAATTACAGGATGTCTCTGAGCAAACAGTTGTGATGATATACACTTAACAAAGAAGGCACAAATTATGCTAGAACACATAAGGTAGTTCAAATACAACTGGGAAGCACTGAAGTAATTAAACATATTCCAAAATACTGTGTACCCCTCTAGTTGTTTATTCACATGCAGGAAGGGTTACTAGGACATTTACAGAAACAGTGTGTCTGCTTTACAACAACATGAGTTTTAACTGAATTACCTGAGTCGATGCTATTGCTGTATAAAAATGCATCATGGACAAAATGCTAGCAAGGGGAAAATAAACCAAATCAAGCTAAGGAACAACTTGGGCACAAAAGCAAATATGTATAACTGGCCACATGCGAGTTTGGGCAGAAAACTGAGAATGTTTCTTGCCGTTTCACAACTGAGTTTTGCATCAGTCCTTCAAGAAATGTCATAGGCTTCAAAATTGTGCTAACTTGGCAGGGATTGAGGGGAGAGGGGGAAGATGAGGGTGCACTCAATAGTTAAACTAAGCTTGTAGGAAAAAAGGGGAGCAGAGTTCTGTTTGTTGTAGTTGCTCAAGGCCTCCAGCTGCTACTTGTAGCCCACTGTGGGGCAGTGCTGTCTGTTTTGTGTCAGCCAGATCTTGTTTTTTGTTTCTGTAATTTCCTGACTATGTCCTTTCCACTGCTTCACAGAGTGATTTGGATCCCATCCATCCTTCTGTTTTCTGATTCTGGCCATCTTGCAAGATGCAATCACTTAACTGTGTAGCCAAATTAAAAAAAAAAAAGACACAGCAAGGTATAATGCAGATTTTGGGGTATTTGGTTGCAAAACCAGAAAATAGAAACAGTGACAGCTGTTAACAGCTTGAACAAATTGTCTGTAGTGGTTCTTGACCAAATCAATGTTAAACCTTTCCCAGTTTTGCCTTACAGTTTTTTCCTACCAGTGACGACAGATTGGCTTTCCACAAAGCCATGTGTGAAAGTATCTAAAAAGGGTTGCCTCTTGTAAATTTCCACTAAATATATTGTAATGTTATGTAACAAAGCTTTACAGCCCTCTATTACCATCAACCAAGAAATTCCCGTGTGAGTACATCTATTTACTCAATCTCTACAATAGGAATATTATTTAGCTTTTGTATAATGCCTGGATGAAGTAACTGAGGTACCAAATAAACTGTCATGAACAGTATAATGTGCATGGCATGCATAGACAACACAGTCAGGACACTAAAAGAAGTTGTACTTGTCTTCTGAACAAAACAGGGAGCTTTATTTTTCTAGACTGAGTTAGAAGGGTGTTTTACTTGTAGGTGGTTAGTATGCAATCTCATAAATCTTAGAGGTTAATTAACTTTTGGAGGCTTTTTGTGGTGTTTGTGTACCTAGGGATCTGATCTTTAAACTTAATGTAGCTTTGCAGTATCGCTGGGGAAATGACCAAGATTTGGAAGCTAAATTCAAACCCACACTGATTCTAATAGGAATGTGGTTTTCTCAAACACTAGATTTCTAATCCATTGAATGATCCCCACATCAGCAGGAAGAGATACTACTCTGAGAAGTCAGGTTGCAGGGCTGAAAGAGATCTGTATATGAAGAGTCAGTGTGGCTATGATGTAAATAGGTTTATCTAAACTATATTTGTAGTGGTATGTTCCTTTGATTCTTTATTAATCCTTTACAAGAGGTAGGAAGTAAAAAAAAAAACCCAAAAAACAAAGACAAAACAACCAGCTGAAAAACAACAACCCCTGAGGCAAGATCAGGACTCTACTTACCAGGAGTGTAGAAGTAATATGGAATGAGCTAGCTAAGCAGTACTCAGAGGAATTGTCCAGTTAATGACAGTTGGTCAGAGGACATGGAGGAGGTCTGGAAAGAGGTCTACTAGGTGATGGAAAGATGGTAATCATTGTCCATTTACAGGACAAGTGATAAACAAATACACCTTGGTGTAATAAAATATGAAAATGGAGGTGGCTTTACAGTGCCTACATTTCAAACACTTTCATGACTTTGAAATCAGTTTATGTTTTATGAGTGAGGTACATGAAAATGCTCAACCTAAGTTGACTGCTTTTCCAATTGCAGATTTCATTCACCAACTTTCAGGAGTCAGTGGAATACTAGTACCACAAATGCAAAATAACTCCCCATTCTTTAGCATTCTGTATTTAATGATTACCTTGATTAGTGGTTTTCATGGTTATATTTAATGTGTGCTGAGTATCACAGTTGATTTATTCTTACTTATACTTTTAGAATACTTAAAAGCATTGAGCTTTCAAAGGAATGTACTTAGGCCATCTACTGATCATTCTGAGAACAAGAGAGGGAAAACTGCCCTGCAATATGAAAAGGGGGTTTGGAATTTTTTGGAAAAATTAATGTTAATCCTTAACATTATTTCTAGATGCCTTACCTGCCCCCC
>JAOXOE010033080.1:0-10490 GCA_028565055.1 Phoeniculus purpureus
GGCGCCGCCGGCCCCTCCGCTCCCGCCCCGCTCCGCCCGCTGCGCCCGTGGCGCCGCCCAGCGGCCGCTCCGCGTCATTGCAGGACACGGGGCTGCCCCGAGCCTGGCGCTGGCACGGCACGGCTTTGGCACGGCGCAGTCTGGGGCTGGCACAGTCAATCCAGCATGGCATGTCACGGCATGGGGCTAGCACAGAGGTGGCACAGTCTGACTGGCTCGGTTACAGCCCTGGACGGCAGCGCCTGGCACGGCATGGCACAGCTTGGCACAGGGCTGGAACAGCCTGGCACAGCACAGGACAGTATGGCATGGGCCTGGCATGCCACAAAGAGGGACAGCCCAGGACTTGCACAGTCTGACTAGTTCAGTACAACCCTGGATGGCAGGGCCTAGCACGGCACAGCACAGCATGGCACAGCATGGGATTGGCATGGCACAGTCTGGGGCTGGCACAGTCAACTCATCAAGTCACAGTATGGTGCTGGCACAGAGGCGGCACAGTCTGACTGGCTCAGTACAGCCCTGGATGGCATTGCCTGGCGCAGCACAGCATGGCAAGGATGGCACAGGATGGCCTGGGACTGGCACAGCACCGCCCAGTCTGGCTCGGTTACATCCTGACATGGCATAGCCTGGGGCTGGCATAGCAGGGCACACGCTAAGAATAGTCCTCTAGCTCCATGTGCTTTAGCCCAGGTCTGTCCTGGCACAGCACAGCCTGGTCCTTATGGCCTCACCCAGCCCAGCACTGCCCAGTCCAGTCCCGCATGGCACAGCACAGCCCAGTCGGGCATGGAACAGCATGGTCTGTCCTAGTTTAGTGATTGGGTGGGGGTGGATAAGAGGTGCCAGGGACCTCCTGTGCCTCCACCTTGGCTCTAGCCAGCAGGACAGGGGTGTCCTGAGGCAGCGACGCTCCCACCACCCCCCTGCTCCAGCTCCCAGCAAAAATCACACAAGGGGGCACTTTCAGTGGGAACAAGAGGACTCTGTGCTCGGCCCTCAGTGCCACCCGGCTCCACCACCCGGGGTCACTCACCCTGTCATGCGGGTCATCCCAGTCATCCCAGTGACATCGCGCCCTCCCGCCTCACTGGGGCTTTGTTCCTCTCATGGGGGACAGGCTGTGCCAGGGATGCGCACAGGAGGTGCCCAAAAATACCAGTGACCCCCAACCTTGGAGCAGCAGCTTGAGATTCACCCGGTTCTGAGATCAGAGACACCCTGTGAAGTTTGCACAAACAGCAGAGACAAAAACCCACCCCCAAAAACCCCAGAAACCCCAAGACACCCTTTTTTTTTTGCTTACCTTGCGCTTCTCACCGGGCTGGGGCCACGCGGCGGCTCGGTTGGGCCACGCGGCACAGCCAGATTGGGGTTTGGCTGGTCCCAGGCAGCAGAAAAAGGGGGGATAATTGGGTTGCTTTCTCTTTTGCTTTTGCTGAGGCACCCTGCACCCCTCACACCCTGCACCCCTCGCACCCTACACCGCTCATACCCTGCCAGGGACCCACCATCCTCCAGCAAAACCACCGTCAGAGGAGGAAACACCGGCTGTGGGAAGCTGCACTGAGCTGGAGGACAGAGGCACCCACTGGGTGCTGAGGGAACGGGCAGCGGGGCAGGGTGACGGAGCCCCAGATCCAGCGTGGGACAGTGTGGGTGATGCCAGGGTGGCTGCTGGTGGCACTGACGACGCTGGTGCGGGGCAGTAAGTGATGCTGTGGTGCTGGGAGATGGGAGATAACTTCATAGAAAGTTTCAATGAGTGATTTGGGGGTGATAAGGGCTCTGGGGGAGCTGTTGCAGTGATGGAGGCGCTCACCCAAAACCACAGGGAGAGAGTAAAGCGGGGTGGAGCCCCAGTGACTGCGGGTGGGCGCTGGGGTGAGTGGCACTGGCCAGGGCTGCGTCCCCCGAGAGGGGGAAACTGGGGGGTTTCAGGTGGGATTCACCCGCCTATCTGCTTCCATCCACCGGGTGAACAACACCGTGATCACTGAAGGCTCCCCTGCTGCTTCATCCTGCTGGGGTTTGGGGTGCAGGAACCCCCAGCCACTGCCCTCTCCCACAGGTACTGCTATGGCTTCCAGCTTCTCCTGCTGGAAGAAATGCCAGTCTCACCAGTTCGTGTGCTCGTGGCCACCTCTTGGCCCCACTGGCAACCTCTCCTACCTCCTGACCTTCTGGTGAGTGGAGCACCGCAGCCTGGGGAGCCCATGGGGTGCATCCTGACCCCATAGCACAAGTGGGGACACATGGGGACAGGGGGTCCAAACCCGGTGTCTCATCCTGATCTGACCTCATCCCTGCTTCCCACCCCCGCCCTCAGCTACGTGACTCCCAGATGCTGCCAGCAGTTCCAGGTGGGCACGAGGACCACCTACACGCTGAGCCGCCACGACGTCTACATCCTCACCAACGCCACAGCCTGGGTGGAGGCGTCCGTAGGGGATCAGCTCTACAGGACCCCCAACCTCACGCTGTACCTCAGGGAGGCCAGTAAGTGCCAGCGGGGCCGGGCTGGGCACCAGCACCAGCACTGGTAACTGCAAGGACCACCTCATCTTTACAGTCAAGCCAGATCCACCCCCCACTTGGCTGCCCTTCACCAAGACCAGAGGCCAGCTGCGGCTGCAGGTGCCGTGGCCACGGTGCCATCGCGGGAGGCAGCCACCGCAGCGGGAGGTTCGTGCCCGAAGGATGGGTGACCGTGGCTGGATGCAGGTAAAATCACCACCAACTGGAGCGGTCAGCAGGAGCATCGTGGTAGCCCGGGGGGGGAGCTTGGTGACGCCACTGTTCCCCTGCCCCAACCCCATCTGGTTTGTGGTGGCAGCAGCTCTGCCCCATCCTCCTGGCTGTGGGATCTCAGTGCCCGGCGTAACAGGATGAGGCTCTGCTTTGCGGGGATTACACAGGCAAAACCCCAGATTACAGTAATGACAGCGACTGACGCAACCAGGACGCTCATCCCCAGTAAAACCCCTGCAACTGGGACCCCCCCACACACCCAGTGAAACCCCTGCAGCTGGGGACCCCCTCCACACTGCTGGGTTAGGGCTGAAGGTCCAGCCAAGGGGATCCTCCTGGCCATGATAACCCCTGCACCCCATTTGCCTCTTCCCAGTTCCTGAGAGATTTGAGGGACACAGAGCAGCATCTGCTTTCATGCCCCAGTAGTATACTGGTGTTACTGGGCGGGGTGCCTCAATCTCCCTGGTTCTCCCTCTGCAGGTGACCTGTGAAGTGGTGACCGGTGAGGATGACTCAGGTTGGTTTCACCTGGGAGGGCACGAGCAATTCCCAGGGGTGCTGCCAGCTCCTGGCAGGGGGGAGCAGGGGCTCTGCTCTGTTACATTCCCCCCACAAAAGGTGGGGGGTCCCCTCCAGTCTGACTCTGCCAACCACCTCCAGTGACCTGCGCCCTAGGGGGAAATGGGCCCTTCGAGGTCCAGCTCCGGCACAAGCTCCCCCACTGGAGCAGCTACTGGAGTGACTGGAGCAGCTCCATCTTCGTTCCTGAGGGTGAGGAAGAGGAGGAGGAGCGGAGGGTGGGATGCTGACAGCCCCCGAAACCACTGACACTCCAGCAGGGATTGTTGCTCTTTGCAGAAATCCTGGAGAGCCCAGTGCTGAGCTACCAACTGGGACAACTGGGGCAAGATGGGCAGCGGGTGCTGAGGCTGAGCTGGCAGGTACCACAGCACCTGCCGGGGACCCTGCTGGGTGTCCTGCCCCCCGCTTCATCCCCACTTCTACCTCCCTCAGAGACCCCCTGAGTTGCAGGGAGACGTCAACTACACGCTGAGCGCCCGCATGCCGGGGTGCCCCTGCGAGGGGCTGGACGAGGGCGACTCGGTGGTGCTGGGGCAGGACGTGATGGAGCACAACCTGACCCTGTCTGGGGCCGAGTACGAAATCCTGCTGACGGCAGCCAACGCCGCTGGGCCAGGACCACCGGCGCAGCTCCTCGTGCCCGCAGAGCAGCACCCAGGTACCCGCCCGGCAGCAAGAGCAGTGCCCTCTATGGCTCTTTTTATCCCCCAACCAGCCTTCACACCCCCCATTCCACCCCAGATCTCGACTTCAAGGACATCAGCGTAGCTGGGGGCATCCTGACAGCGCAGTGGGAGGCACTGAGCCACGGCTCAGACTACTGCTTCGAGCAGCGGCCGCAGCTGGGAGACCCCAACCAGGGGGTCTGCGTGCAGCGGGATTTCCCGGCTGGGAGCATCCATGTGGAGACAGGCAAGAGAGCACCCCAACCCACCGCCCAGTCCCCACCTTCCCCGGGGCTGGATGCTGGAGGGGGTTTAACCAGCACCTACAGCTCCTGCTCCAGCAGCAGCCCTGGAAGCACCAGCGTGTCACCGCCTCGCCGTGCATGGCTGGGACACCGAGAGGGGCTGGGCCACCTTCGCCACGCGGCACCGCTACGTCGGCAACGGTAGGTGCAGGGGTGCAGAGCACCGGTGCCCGGTTTGACTGCTCGAGGGAGAGGTCTGCAAATGCTCCCCGTGTCCTTTGATTCTGCACCTCCACCACCCCGCGCAGCCTCGCTCGTCGTGCCCGTCCGCATCAACGCCACTACTGCCGATGCCACCGCCGTCACCCTGCAGTGGACCCCATCCCCACGCGCCGCCTGCCCCGGGGCGCTGCTCAAGTACCTCGTCTGTCACGCGGCCAACGGGGCCAATGTGACCTGTGAGTGGGATCCCCCCAACATCCCTATGGGGCAGGAGGAGAGCGATCAGGAGGCAGCTGCTGGAGCACCTCCTGCTCCTCATCACTTGCCCAGATGGTGAAGCGGATGCCAGGGCATCACACTACACCCTCCGGAACCTGCGGCCCGGCACTGCGTACAGGGTGGGTGTTCGGGAGGTGACGGCAGAGAGCGGAGGCACCTGCAGTGCCTGGTGGCACTTCCAGACCAAGGAGCTGGGTAACAGCTGGAGATCCCATCCCTTTCCCAGTCCCTACCCCTTTACTGGTCCCCCACAGGTTGCTCTCCATGGGCTGCCCTTAAACAGCTCCCCTGTCTCACGTGGGGGTCTGGGGACAGAGGTGCCACCCCCATGCTGGTCCCATCCCCAGGTCCCCAGGGAGCAGCATGGAGATCCAACCTGAAGTACCTGAGCATCTCCCTGGGGCTCCCTGCTGTAGCCGCCATCTACCAGCTGAGCAAGAAGAGGTGACAGCAGCACCCCCCGCTCGGCCTCCTCCCAGTCTGCCTCCCCCATTGCCCAACCCCTCCCCAACCCCCCCTTCCCCAGGGCTCGCCACCTCCTCTTCTCACCTCTGCCCAAGCCCACGGGCAGCAAAGCCATCGAGTTCTCCACCAGAGAAACAAACCAGGTGAGATGCCCTGGGCACGAGGAGCTGCATCCCGCACCCCAGCAGGTACCTGTGGTGCTGGGACACCCCCAGCCTCAACCTCATCCAAATTTAGGGTCAGCCCTGGCTGAGCTTCGTGGAGCCCTCGGAGAGGTTCAGCCCAGCCAGGCTGCTGATGCTGGAGCCAAACCCCAGCGAGGAACCGCCTGACTCCAGTACCCAGCCTGGGACTCCGCAGCCCAGCCCAGCGGCGCTTTGCTCCTCAAGCTGCGAGATGGAGCTGCCCTTCACCTACCGCAGGCAGGAGGTGCTCAGCCCCGTGGGGGTCCTGCCACCTGCTGGCAGCCACCCACCCAGAGAGGAGGAGGAGGAGGAGGAAGAGGAGGACGGAAGGGTGGAGATGCAGCAGCCGCTGGTGCCCATTGCCCTGCTCATGTCCGACAAACCCGTCATCATCAGGGATGAGGAAGGATGGAACCTGGAGAAGACGGTGCCATAATCACCATCGAATGGGGGGCAGGATGGGGGTCCCAGGAGGTGCCAAGCAGCCACCCCATGGGACTTCCAGGGCAAGGTTCTGGAGTCCAGGACATGAAGGGGTAGGGTCTGGCTGTGCTCTGCCCTGTCTCAACCACCCATCAGCACAAAATCAGGATGGAAGGTGACTGTAGGATCTGGCTGGGATCGGGGTCACCAGTGGCCCCAGCACCAGCCACTTGCAAACAAACCAACGCATAAAAAAGGTGAAACCCCTTAATGATGTTAAATTAAAACGAGTCCTCAGGGCACCGAGGGCGAGAAGTCTGGCTGACAGCAAGGACTTAGGGGTGGGGGGGCAACCCCCAGCACCGCAGGGCAGAGGAACCCCTCCCGCGGGGGGCCAGGCCACTAGCTCAGGTTTTATCTGGGGCAGCGCTGGAGATGCTGCTGAAGATGAGCGGTCTGCGGTTTCTCTGTCCCAGGCGCAGGGGCGGGAGGCGTCAGCGCCGGCTGCTACGAGAGCAGATGAAAAGGAAAAAATAACCGGGGTTAGGTGCACGGGGAAGTCCAGGGAAGGCAGCGCCGCCGGCTCGCTGCCACCGCTGCCACCGCTGCCACCGCATGGCTCAGCCTCCCGCCGCCGCGGTCAGCCCCGGTTGTGCATTGCCGAGGAATTCACTCCGGTGATGCTCAGGGGTGCTCAGCCTGGAGAAGAGGGGACTCGGGGGGGACCTTCTCCCTCTCTTCAGCTCCCTGAGGGGAGGTTGTAGTCAGGTGGGGGTCGGGCTCTTCTCCCAGGCAACCAGCAGCAGGACGAGAGGGGAGGACCTGAAGCTGCCAGGGGAGGGTTAGGTTGGATGTTGGGAAGCCCTTCCTCAAGGAAAAGGGGATCAGAGCCTGGACTGGACTGTCCAGGGCAGTGGTGGAGTCCCCATCCCTAAAGGTGTTGAAGGACAGCCTAGCTGTGGCCCTTAGTGCCCTGGTGTGGCCACTGGGGTGATGTCAGGTGCCAGTCTGGGCTGGCAGAGCTCAGAGGGCTTCTCCTGCCTCAATCTTTCTGTGACTCCAGCACCTCCTCCACTGAGTGACCTCTTGGTGTGATTCATCTGCGACGACACCACTCGCAGAGCTGGGGGATCCTGGCTGGCTGCATCTGTGGGTCTCAGCACCAACAACCCTCCCGCTGGTGTCCGGCACCGCACGGCCAGGGTGCTTTGGCTGAGAGTGGAGCCACGAGGTGGCACCAGCCCTGCATCCCCGCCTGTCTCCCCAGCAGAGAAAACCCATCCTTCCCTCCCTGCCATGCATCACTCCACAAGCCCTGGGTCACCAGCAGCTCCCCAGCACCCCAAATCCTCAGGGTTCTGCTGAAAGCTGGAGATCTAATTAGGTTTTGGGAAGAAATCCCTCCCTTGAAGGGGCTCAGAGCCTGGAACAGGGATGCTGTGGCTGCTCCACCCCTGGCAGTGTCCAAGGCCGGCTGGATGAGGCTCTGGGCACCTTGGTCTGGTGAGAGGTGTCGCTGCCCACGGCAGCGGTTTGGGGCTGAGTGAGCTCTGAGCTCCCTTCCAAACTGAACCAGTCTGAGAGTCTATGCAGCATCCCTCTAGCCCCAGCAACCCAGCTGCAGGGCTCAGATTTAGGAGTTTTACTGGGATTTAGGAGTTTTACTGGGATGTGGGCGATGGATCGCGATGGCCAGCTGCAGGCAGAGGAAATATTCAGTTATGAGCCCGGCATGAGCACGCACTCAGCTTTCAGCCCTGGCCCCTGAGCAGGGGCTGGAGCGGCAGCGGGGTCACGGCTCGGCATGGTTGGGTGGCAGCAGTAAACACACCGCCCCGGCCCTGGGCCAGTGCTGCCACCGGGTTCTCATTCCTGTCCAAGGAACAAGGTCACTCTGGGACAGCCGGCCCCGAGCGCCGCACCCCAGGAAGAAATGGGAGACGGGAGAGCACCCCACTGCCCTCACCTATAAAACCACTGCTCTGCCCACCCCCAGTGCCTCCCCGCACATGAGCTGAGCTGGCCGGTGCTCTGCTGGGTGCTGCATGGAGCCCAGAGGCAACCAGCCAGGGAAAACTAATTGAAGCCAGCCTTGCCAATTAGTGCAAGTGAGCTCCTCGGTGCTTTCTAATTAGTTTAAATTTCACAGGGCTGGTTTGCAAATGAGGCTCTGGGAGCTGCTCTCAGCCCCGTGACACAAGGACGGTCACTGGGCCAGTGCTGGCAGCTGGGATGTGACCTCCCTGGCTCCTCCGTCTGGACCTGACCCCATGCAGGACCCAGATGTGCCGCAGGGGCATCGGTTCTGCTCGGCCAGAGCTGCCACCTCCTGTAGCCTGAGAACGGGCAACTCATTACACCAAGCACGGAAGCAGAGGGGCTTCTAAGCCAAGCAGCAAAAAGCCATCACAAGAGGGCAAAAATAAACCCCCGAAGCTCAGGGAAAAATCTCCCCCTGCTCCATCCCCGTCCCAGCAACTGCCTCTGTTTGCTCTTGTTAACTGGAAAATCCAGTGCTGTGTCCCAAGGAAGTTCCTGGTGCAGCCAGCCGGAGCCATGCAAAGATGCTCTGAGCACGGGGATTTGCTCTGGGCTTCTCCCCTTTGGGGGATGCAGGTCCAGGCCACTTGACAGCCACCAGAGAACAACCATAAAACAGCTGGGGGGGTTTGCTGCTGCTCTTCTGGGGTCAGAGCCCAGGGAAGGTGAAGTCTGGGGTCAGGTTGAACCAAGGAGTTGAATCTGTTTCCTGGCCTTAGGGAAGGATCCCTCACCCCAGAGCAGGAGCTGGGGTTTGGCACACGCAGACCTGCAGCCCCATCCCTCATCCATCCGTCCACTCATCAATCTCTCCTGTCCTCACTCATCCATCCCTCCCTCCCTCATCCCTTCACCCATCCATCCATCCCTCCCATCCTCCCTCATCCACCCATCCCTCCCTCCTCTCCCTGTTTCCTGCACTCAGCACCCCATTTCCCTCCCTGAGACCCATCCTAGAGAAGACCTGATGCCAGGGGTGGGATTGAGAAAAACCTTATGGGGGGCTCTTTCCCCACTTCCTCTCTAAGGAAAACCTTTTAGGGGGCTCCTTCCCTCACCTTCTCCCTAAGAAAACATCTGGGGGGGGGGGTGTCTTTCCCCACTTCTTCCCTAAGAAAAAACTTATAGAGGGTCTTTTCCCCCAGTTTCTCCTTCAAGAAAACCTCACAGAGGATCCTTTCCCTGCTGCATCCCTAAGAAAAACCTTATAGGGGGCTCCTCCCCCATTTCCCCCCTAAGAAAAACCTTATAGGGGGCTCTCCCCCCATTACCTCCCTCAGAAAAACCTTATAGGGGGCTCTCCCCCCATTTCCTCCCTAAGAAAAACCGTGTCCATGGCTCTTTCCCTGTAAGAAAAACACTTGCAGGAGGTTCTTTCCCCACTTCTTTTGAAGAAAAACCTTACGGGGGGGTCCTTCCCCAGTTTCTCTTTAAGGAAAACCTTATATGGGGTCCCTTCCCTTGGCTCCTGTGTAAGAAGAACACTTGTCGGGGGCTCTTTCCCCACTTCTTCCCTAAGAAAAACCTTTCCCTGCGAAAGCCACCGCTGGCATCACTGCCGGGGCTCCGCGGTGCAGGGGGGACCCCCTCGGGACAGCTGTGTGCAGCTGGCAGGACACCCCCCAGCCCCAGCCGGCCTCAGCCTGCTGTCAGAGTCACGGGTTTGACTTTGCACCGGCGTTTCGCAACCCTTCGGTGTCCCAACAACAACCAACAACAACAACAACTGCAGCCGGACTTGGCAAGCGGGCGAGCGGGGCTGGTAGCCGCGCAGCTGCCCCGGCTCTGCCCTGCTCGCGGCAGGCTCAGCTCGCCCGGGCGAACCCATTGCCCAACTGCACCGCGGAAAATGGCTCCGAGCGCAATCCAGGTGGAAGGTGTCACGGGGTTCGGGGGGTTGTTTTCCTCACCGAGAGGGGGCTCGGAGCTGCCCCATCTCTGGTGGCTGCAGAACCCCACCTCAGAAGAACCCTTGCAGGGGGTTCCTGCCCTACTTCCTCCCCAAGAAAAACCTTACAGGGGCTCTTTTGCTGCTTCCTCCCTAAGCAAACACTTGGGAGCTGGGAGAAGGGTTACAGACCCTCGTGTCCGTCTGCCGTGAGAGAACCCCCTGTGTGATAGCAGAGAGAGTTTTTCCTTCTGCAGTCGGAAGGTTTTGGGGTCTCAGGGCCAGCGGGGCAGCTCAGCCTCTGACACTGCTGCCGCTTTCCAGGCTTTGGCAGCAGCAGAGGCAGGACTGGTCCCCTCTGGAACCAAACCTTCAGCGTGAGAACAGCACCGGAGCCCGTAAAACAAAGGCACTGGGAGCCGGCTGGCTGATTCCGCACCCTTCACCAGTACCAGGTGAGCGGGAGAGGGAGGACACAGTGCCCTGATCCCAAACACATTCCCATCCCACTTGGCAGCAGATCCAGCCAAGGGTTTGCAGCACAAACATGTTTTGCTCGAGCAGGCAGCTGGGCTCGACCTAAGCAACCGGAGAGCCCCCCGAATCCCTATTTTTGCAGCAGCACCACCCCCAGTTTGTGCAGAGAAAGGGCTTTGCAGCACTGAACAGGACCAAGAGGACCCCCCCATCCCACTTGGCAGCAGATCCAGCCAAGGGTTTGCAGCACAAACATGTTTTG
>JAOXOE010033081.1:0-10490 GCA_028565055.1 Phoeniculus purpureus
GGGGGGGGGGGGGGGGGGTGCGTTGTCCCGGAGCGAGAGGCCAATAAACAGGCAGAGCCGGGCTGTTTCCGCCTGTAGCGGATTGGCGAATAGTTGCCAGAGCACAGGAGCGCCGAAATACTCCTACGTACAGGTACAAGTGTCGGACACGATAGTAATAATAATAACAACAGCAGCAGCAGCACCTCCACAACAATAATAAATAATTCTTCCAGTTCCTGTAAGGGGCTGAGGACGAACTGTCCACAAGGACGTAGATAGGACGAGAGGTGATGGTTTTAGGTTGGAAAAGGGTAGATTTAGGCTGAATATTAGGAAAAAGTTTAATCTGAGGGTGGTGGATCCCTGGAACAGGCCGCTTAGAGAGGTGGTGGAGTCCCAGTCCCTGGAGACATTCAAGGTCAGGCTGGATAGGTCTCTGAGCAATCTGTTTTAGTTAGAGATGTCCTTGCTTGTTGCAGGGAGGTTGGACTAGATGACCTTTGGAGGTCCCTCCCAACCCAATACATTGTATGATTCTAATTTATCACCAGCTACAATAATTCCCCCTTCGGTTTAAGGAGACTGTACCAAGAATCCAGAACGTGTGCCCAGAGCTGAGGGCTCCCCCAGAGGCAGCTACCCTGAGGGTGGAGGTGGGTCAGTTAGCTGCTAATGAGATTATAATGAGCAAAGTTCATACAAAGTTCGAGCACAGCTAATTAAAACTAGCAGTTTTGGCAAATTTCCGGAGTTGTTGGTAAGTGAAGGTTTCTGCTTAGTTCCAAGGCTTTTACAACTCCCTCATCCTGTTTTACAAGACCTTGTCACCTTTTTATGGTTCTTTATCTTTGCCCTGCTGAATCCTTTTGCTTCAGCAGAGCTTTGGATTTTCTGAGGTCCATCACTGCCCACAGGAGTGGTGCAGAGAGGTGTGTGGGGGTTTAATCAGTGGGTACTGCAGGGGGGATGGAGGAGCATTGGGTAACGGTGGCTTTTGGCTTTTGCTTCAGTTCCATCAGATTACTCCAAGTGTTTGCACACAATGGAGGTTGAAGCTGTGCTGAGAAAACTTGCTAGTGACTCTGAGTTGTGATGTGTCCCATGTGAGCCAGCAGTGTGACCAGGAGGCCTAGAAGGGCCTATGGCATCCTGTATCAGCAACAGTGTGGTCAGCAGCAGTAGGGAAATGATTGTCCCCCTGTATTTGGCACTGGTGAGGCAACAGCTTGAATACTGGGTTCAGTTTTGGACACCTCAGTACAAGAAAGACATTGAAGTGCTGGAGCAGGTCCAAAGAAGGGCAACAAGGTTGGTGAAGGGTCTGAAGAGCAAGCCTTTTGAGGAGTGGCTGAGGGAACTGGGGCCATCTGTGAAGAAATGGAAGCTGAAGTGAGACCTTATTGCTGTCTACAACTACCTGAAAGGACACTGTAGAATGGTGGGTGTTGGTCTCTTCTCACAAGGAACAAGTTATGGGACAAAAGGAAATGGCCTCAAGTTTTACCAGGGAAGGTTTAGACTAGGCATGAAGAAAAATTTCTTCACCAAAAAGGTTGTCAAGCCCTTGAACAGGCTGTCCAGCAAGGTGGTGGGTGGCATCACCATTCCTGGATGGGTTTAAAAGATGTGTAGGTGTGCCACTTAGGGACGTGGTTTAGTGGTGGACTTGGCAGTATTAAGGGTTAGACTCGATGATCTAAGGTCCTTTCCAGCCTAAACAATTCTATGATTCTGTGCTCAACAGAGAGGACATTTGTGTTACACAGACTGAGATCACTTTGAGGCCACAGATAATTTATACAGGATGGAATTCAGTACTACGAGGCTTGGTCATGTCTAGGGAACTAAAAAGAACCTTCATTTATTCAGTGGAAACTCATAATTTGGAAATGGATATGGAGAAGACCTTGTGTATCTTAATTGGTACCACAGAATCCTTCTGTAGTCTATATTCTGTCCAAGAAAAATACAAGTGTCATTTCAAAATTCAAAGTATTTTAGAGACATCCAGGTACATTCACAGGTCATCCTTATTATTGCTTCAGGACACCCATGTTCAAGAAACCAGACTAAGAAAAGGGCAGAGAGAATAGATATGGCATAGAAGGGAGACTCTGTTGTGAGGAATGAGAGAAGCATTGTTCCTTGAGTGTACCAAAACAAATATGAAAGGACTGACGAGTGCTGTCTCCCAAGAACTGGCATTCTGTAACCTGAGAAGGCAAAAGTATGGGAACTGTGCTGGCACTGCAGCAAATGGGTACACACTGGACATTACCATATCTGAGCCAGAAATGAAGGAGCAAAGCTACTGCCATCAGAGGATTGAGACTGTGGAACAACCCTGCCATAGAAACCACAAGGATAAAATCTTGGGGTTCTTTAGGTGTTTTTGTTTGGTTGTTTTTAAAGAGGGAGCTCAGGAGGATTCTGAAAGGGGTTACATGACGTCTCTGCCTAGTTACCAGAGAGATGGATCTGAAGAAGTGGGTCCCTCTGCATTTGTATTTGAATCTCAAAGCTCTCCTTTGCCAGCTATTGGTACAAAGCACAGTAAATCTGCCTAGTCTGAGAGATGTGGAACTCTCTGCAGACCCCGAAGTAGTTATTCTGGAAAATGTCACTTCACACTTCTCACATTTCTTTCGTTCTTCTGTTCACTCTTTAACTGCACGAGCAATGTCCTCTCTGTCCTCTTCCCTGGATCAGGGATCCTCCTGGGAAAGAAGCAGCTGTGTGGATGGGACAGCTGCCTAAAAATCTCATCTTCCACAAGATGCTGTCAGAGGCCCAAAGGCCAAGCACTGTTGTTCCAGGAGATACAGGCTTCCCCAGTCATGATCCGCTGCTCTTCTTATCACACCTACTCACCCTGTGTCCTTTATTAAATGTGGAAGTATTTGAATTTGTGGAAGTAACTGAAGGTTTTTTTGCACATCTGTTTGCCAGCAGAGCAGTAGGTACCCTAAAATAAAATAGATAGATGTCCAGCATGTCTTCCTCATGTCCTTATAAATCTGTGCTCCTGCCTCTTGACCTCCCCATTCTTGTGAGTTCCTGCAAAATATTCTTAGGTTCCCAGACAGGTCTGTGGTTTTCATCAGTGTCTGTTGAATCTCTGCAGCTTCTTCTGATTTTGGTGGTAGCTGTGGGTTTCAGTTTGAGCATCAGCCTCTTTAAAGAACCACTTGAATTTTGTTTTCATTGATGCATTTACTTCATAGAATCATAGAATCATTAGGGATTGGAAGGGACCTTGAAATATCATCTAGTCCAATCCCCCTGCCGAAGCAGGATCACCTAGACCAAGTCGCACAGGAACATATCCAGGTGGGTCTTAAACGTTTTCAGAAAAGCAGACTCCACAACCCCCCTGGGCAGTGTGTTCCAATGCTCCGTTACCCTCACTGTGAAGAAGTTCCTTCTTATATTTATATGTTATACTTACACAGGTTGTAACAGCTTAGTGGATGCACTTTGTACTTACTAATTTTTATATTGCCAAAACCAATGATTGTGGGTCAGATCACTGGGCTTTGTGGCTCTACTATGGCAGCAATAGTGACTTTATGCGACATTCTGTTGTTGAAGGCACTGGAATAGGCTTCCCAGGGAGGTGGTTGAGTTGCCGTTCCTGGATGTGTTTAAGGATCGTTTGGATGATGAGGTGTTGAGGGATGTGGTTTAGGGATGAACTTGTAAGGTAGGGTAGATAGTTGCACTCGATGATACCAGGGGTCTTTTCCAACCAGAGTGGTTCTGTGAAGCACATGGATAGGCCTGAGAGCAGGGTTTGCACTGGGCTTTCCCCACTTCACCATTTCATTTTCTCATGGCTGGTTGTACTGCATGGCTATTCACTGAACTTTTACAATTTATTCCAAAATTTACTTTTAATATGTGCTAGGAGTCTGTGAGGAAAAAGAAAAAAAGCCCATTTATCAGAAAATGAGATCATCTCAAATAGACCACAGCAGCTTTCACAGTCTCTGCTTGGTGTGGCAAAGGCCAGCACACATGGAGGTGCTAGCTCTGGCACAAGTTCTCAGTCTCTGCAACCCTCACCAGTGACCTCCTTCAAGCTGGTCTTGTGAAGTTCTTTTTCTCTCACCACCTTCTTGTCCTTTTTCTGTCCATCTCCCAGGAAAGATTTTTTTGTCGGTTTTCTCCCAAAAGCTTCTTTTTAATATAGTGTTTCCAGCTCCCTGGAAATTCTGTTCTGCTTCACTTTGATTGACAGCCTCATGTTTCCTTTCACACCCACCCCCATTACAGATTTTTCTTCTGGCTGCAGCTTCCTCAGTGCACTGAAGAAACCTGCTGCTGCCTTCTCTGAGAAAAAGCTGAAGAAACCTTTCCAATTTCAGGCAGCTTTCCTTTTTATAACATTTGCTAGCAACACTGTGGCCATGGCTCGCTCTTCCAACTGGAGACAACTAGGAGCCAGGACTGCAAATACCAGATGGAGCTTTTCTAACCTTTAGCTGTATTGATCCTTCATATAAAATAAAAAGGGAGCTAGGGATGTAACACAACTTTATCATTAAATGGTTACTCAGGGAAAATTGTCACTGCTGGAAAATGAAAATGAAGTGCGCTTTGCTGCTGTAAAGCTCTGGAGTCTCCATGCTTGTGTTGTTGGATAGCCTGCATGGACAACAGAGACAGTGTACAGGATCTCCTTCATTAGGAAGTGCAAGTATTTATTTTGAGTCTTTATGTCCTTGGCTTTCAGTGAAGTCAAGTGGGACATGCACCTTGCGGGAGTACCTGCTCCAGCCCAATGGTTAGTAAATGGCCGCTCATCCCAGGGCCAAGGGATGAGGCTTGCTGAGATGAGGCTGAAATGTAAAACATACCTTTATGTATATACGTACATAAAGACACTTCCACTCATTAACTGGAATGCAGTGATGAAAAATTTGGGCCATTTTATGGAGCATGAGGCAGGTATATCCCTAGCTGAGTTTCCTACAAATTGTTTCTCCTGCAATGTTGTCATTCCCAGAGGATCTTGTGACCTGATTTTCAGCACTGCCGAAGGCATTCAGATCCCACTGGGAGACAAAGGGGTTCAGCACCTTTAAAATTCATGGACTGCTTCATTCTGGTCAGGTGTATAGTAGTTTCAGGATAACAGGGAGAGTGGGGCCCTGATCTTGCACACAGGCCAAGGAAAAGACTTTATTTTCCTGCTTTGTGAATTCTGCTAGCAAAGAGAGAGACCAGGGCATTGCAGTTCTCTGATGTGGAGCCCTCCTGGACAGCCTAAAGAAAAGATGAAAAAAGATTTTGCCCTTTTGTTCGCATTTAGTCAGGACTCCTAGCTGAGTCCCAGCACCACGTGACGGGTGCTATCAGTGTAACACTTTTCACTCTGTTCTTAGACAATTTTTGTTTTCTCTCTTCGTATTAAGATAGAAATAGCACAGGAATTTCAGGACACTACTCACTTGTGCTAGAATTTTTGAAGGGGGTGAAGCTAAGGGCTCTTTACTCTGTTTACACCTGGAATTTGTATAACTTTGCTGTCTAATCTTCATTGAGTGCTAGCCTTGTTTTTTTTTACTTTGCAAAGATGTTACTGTCCTCTAGTCACAGAAAGGTACAGCAGATATCTGCCTTCTCTTCAGGGAGCCTTCAATTACTAGAAGTTGTAAATAAAAATCAGTTGTAGGATTAGTGTGTAGCAGATGATCTGAAGATCTGTAGCAGATGATCTGCATGCTAAGAGAAAATGATTTCTAAAAAATTAATTATTGATTATTCTGATAAAAGACAAGACTTGAATCCAGTTTTAACTCCATGACCCCTACTGATAATTTGTAATAACCGGTGAACCAGGCTTAACACCTGCCGCTGCAGTCAGGCTCAGCTAAGCTACTCACCTGACCGTCCTGCTGCCTTCTTTAACTGCATTTAGCATTCCTGCAGAAAAAAAAGAGGCCAGTGTCCTGTTTGGCTCCGACGTTAAATGTAAAGCTCTCCGGGTCACTGCAGTCCTCAGAGCTTTTTCTCTGTCACTGTGTGGCAGCACTGCTCCATGGAATGGCTACTACTTGTTTTCCCTTCAGCTCGAGTCAGATGAATGACCAAAGCCCTTTTGTCACTTAGATCCGTCCCAGCTCCTCTTTATTTGCTGTTTTTGTCTTATGCTCCCCAGACTCATTTTTCATACTTCATTGTCCTCACTTTCTTGGAGGGTTTCAAGTGTTTCATATTTCCCTGGTTTTGGCATTAAATTTTTCGTCTGTGTCTTCCAGTTGTGATATTCTTAACATGTGAACAATGAAATATATTATGAAATATATGAGAGGCCATAAGAGACTTGGGAACAAGGTGGCATTCGTTCCTGCCCTCAGAGCGTCTAGCCTTAAGTTCCCAATTTAGATATTTAATCCTGCAGAGCTTCCTACACAATGAGTAGCGATGTGCTTTGATCCACAGGGCTGGTCAGTGTCTAACTGAGCTGCCTGCTCCCGGTGCCTCTCCAGGCTTTCTGCTTCTTATGTCTATTGACTGCGCAGGGAGCCTAAGCAGACACGTCAGGTGCCTCTCACAGATGGTGTGAACGTTCCCCTTGCTCACCCACCAAAAGGTACAAACGCTGATGGCAGTCTGGGGACCTTGCTGGAGGAGCAGAGTATCAGAATCTTCTCAGCCTGACGATCCTCTGACTGTATCTAGGGATACACTCAAGGTGTCAGTGCCTCTCTGCTGTTGCTACAGGTGAAAACCTGCTGAGGAAAAGAGACAGACTGTAGTTGCTCGCTGGGGCAAGAGCACAAACTTGCCTAAAAGCTCTCTGTATTTGGGGCAGCCGCTGTGGTGTGGCTTTGCTCCAAGCCACGTTGGCAAATGACAGTTCTCAGCACAAAACCACACCCTCTACTCAGTTTGTCCCCACCTCTGCCAGCAAATTATTTTCCATAGGAAAATATGTGGAAAATTTTCTGGATTCTCCTTGTTCACATGTTTCCTGCCCTTTGGCCAATTTTCAGCTCATTTAATTTTCTTTCATTCCTTTTCACCCTATAACAACCATCACATTAGAACCGAGGAAAATATTCTTTTCAGTTAAATAGGATGAGAACATCAGAACCTTACATATGAACATGAGTTTTATAGGGCAATAGGATAAAGGAGAGAATCCAAACAGTTAATTTCTGGTTCCAGCAAAGTCGGACAGTTCACAGATAAAACCTGTGTTGGATAGAGAAGAGTCCCAGAAAAAAATTAGTTCAGTTAGGAGCTGTAGGAGTAGGAGGCAGAGGGGAGACCTTACTGCTGCCTACAACTACCTGAAAGGAGGTTGTACAGAGGTGGATGCTGATCTCTTTTCACAAGGAACAAGTGATAGGACAGGAAGAAATGGCTTCAGGTTGCACCAGGTTTAGGTTGGACATTAGGAAAAACTTCTTCATGGGAAGGGTCATCAGGCCTTGGAACAGGCTGCTCAGGGCGGGGATTGAATCACTCCCTGGATGCATTTAAAAGTCTTGTGATCTGGAGCTTAGGGATAGGGTTTAGCAGTGGGCTTGGGACAGTTGAGTTAATGGTTGGACTTGGTGATCCTGAGGGTCTTTTTTCAACCTAAACATTTCCATGATTCTGTATCAGTACCAGCATGGGGTGAGAAGTGAAAGATGTTTTTGAGTGTCTTGCAGGTGGCTTGGTCTGGAATGCTGCTTATGAACATGTAGACAGTGACTTACATATCTTAATATTGTACATTTTACCTTATCTTACACCTTATCTCCCCTGTGCTGTGTCAAATGTGGCAGCCATGATGCAGGATAAGGGATCACCAGTGAAGCTGCCAACTGCTCGTGTGTATTTTTGTCTCTCACATGGGAGGAAGTGCCAGGTAGGAGTTTGGGCACAGCCTGCAAGCCAGCTGGCCCAGTACTCTCACTGCTCTGTTTATCTTATCAAGGGTGCACATGTTAAATTTGTGGTGTGTTGGCACTGAGGAAGGGGCGATGGCCTGATTCCACACAGCTGTGTGATACTGTGGGGAAACATCCTGTAACTCTCTGTGTCAAAGTGCTTGTGGTTCCGGTTTCCAGGCAGAGGAAACATTAATACACAATGAGCAAAGAAAATTATTCTGTATTTAGGGAATACAGACCCACAAATTAAAAGGAGTGTTCTTATAATAAGGGATTCTTCTAGTTCTGAAGAAACAAACAAGCAAACACTTTCAGGGAATGATGTTTGCCAGGCACCCATATCTGTCCAGGAGATTGTAAGAGAAGAGATACAAAAAGTTGCAGGAAGGTGATTATGGAGGAGAACAAAGATGACAGAAATTATTTGCTTACTATGAAGAAAACATAGTTCAGTGATCATCTGTCTCATGTGACCTCCTGACCAATTAATCGACATGTGTGAGCTGATTGATACCCACTGCTCAGAGCCTGGCCTGGCCTCTCACCCAGTGAGGAGTTACAGATTGTAGAAGGAAGCTGAGACATAGTGCATTTGTGTATGTGCCAAACAGAGACCCTATAAGGAGGGGATTATACATAAGGAGAACTTTGGGTTAGCGTGGCAGTATGTGGCTGAATTGAAAATGGTAGAAAACGATCTTTACTACTACTCTGCTTTTGTTACTGGAGTTCCCAGTGTAAGAAGGACATGGAACTGTAGAACCAAGTCTAGAGAAGGCCACAAGGATGATGAGAGGGCTGGAGCACCTCTCCTATGAGGATACGCTGAAGGAATTGGAGGGACCTTAGAGCAGCCTTCCAGTACCTGAAAAGGCTACAGGAAAGGTGGAGAGGAACGTTTTACAAGGGACTTTAGTGAAGGACAAGGGGGACAAGCTAAAAGAGGGGAGATTTAGGTGAGAACTTAGGAAGAAATTCCTCACTGTGGTGAGGCACTAGAACAGATTGCCTAGGCAGGATGTGGATGCCCCCACCCTGGAACTGTTTACGGCCAGGTTGGATGGAGCCCAGAGCAGCTTGGTCTAGTGAAAGGTGTTCCTGCCCATGGCAAGGGATCTGGAACTGTATGTTCTTTAAGGTTGCTTCCAATCTAAACCTTTCTGTGATTGTGTGATTTGTAACTGAAGAAATAACTTGTGCTGCTATATCCTGAATACTTTGTGTTGCGGACCCTCAACCCACCTACTCCAGTCCTTCCAATCACCCTGTCCATCAGTTGAGCAAGACATACTGCAGTGTGGAGACTGCAAGTGGGTCAGACACAACAGCTGGTTGCCCAATGATCTTTGCACTTTTTCTCTTACTAGAGATGCTAATTTGTGTCTAGTCTCTCCATCAGTGTTGTTTTAGAGAGATGGATACTTGAGATAATTGAGAACCCCAACCAAATGTATCAGGAGACAAAGAACAGAATCCAAAAGGAACCAGGATAAAATAACCTCCATGATAATGTTAATGGCCTACATTTACAGTTCCACTGTTTTCACTCCAAGCTACCTCCTGGACAACAGCAACACTACAGTAAACCAGAGATTTTGATTTTTATTGAGAGCTGAGACAATTAATACTGGAAAGATCTGTAATACGGGTATGGACTTACCAATTATCAATTAATGTTTTAATGAATGAATCACACTAGTGAATTTGTAGAGTTCCATTTATTTTACACAGCCAATCAACTAGTTTATTTTTGTGTTTATTTTCATCTTTTCATGCTGCTTGTATGGAGAAGCTTGTGCTTGGGGTCACAGACAGCAAGGAGAGATGAGTGCTGATTCCCTGCTCTGCTCTTCAGAGGCAAGGAAATCAAATGCTTCCCCAATTTACATCCTACTTAATCTCACTGACATTAATTTACTTAAATCTGGGTACATTATTCATCCAATTAGATCTGTACCATATGCAAAATATGAGGGTTTGGCTAGGTCTCATTAAAATAATGTGGTTTAATATATCACTTATTTAAAACACAGCTACCTCCCTTTCTCCTTCATCAGTATTTATGTGCTTAGTCTTAGAAGAGGCCAAAGAAGACCATTTCTAGCTAGTCATTTATTTAAATTACATGTTTATTTTAATATCTTCTTGTTTCAGGAGTACCCTTTTGCCTGGCAGACTCAGCTTTAGGAACCTGGGCACCTGAGCTGATACTACTGTTCTCAGCAGGAACCATCAGGGAGATGAACAGCATCCATTTGGACTTGTGAGGTACATGAAATATGATTACATGACTTAATTGTGGTTGTGAGGTTTTTCAAGTTTTTCATGTTTTTCATGACCACACAGATTTGGTTGTTGACAGTGGCATGAAGTTCCATTTGAATTGCTGAGTATGGAAGAACATCGGGCTTTGCTCACTGCTTGAAGCATCTTGGTCCTGCTTGAAGTTGATGGCTGGATTCTTAGAGATTTCACTAGCACCCAGTGATCAGGTGGTCTCTTCCAATCCAGAGTGATTCTGATTCTATAACTTCTCGAATGAAGTGATCCTGCTGTGGCAGGGGGATTGGACTAGATGATCTTTCGGGGTCTCTTCCAATCCCTAATGATTCTATG
>JAOXOE010033082.1:0-10488 GCA_028565055.1 Phoeniculus purpureus
CCCTACACACCTACTGCATCCCCACCATGGCCAGGGGTGTCCCCCGCCGGGGGGGGGGGGGGTCACAGCGTCACCAACCCTCCCCCAGCAGGCAGCGTTTGATGGGCGCTGCAGCAGCATTGCCCCACTCCTGCAACCCCTCGGGGTCCTTCCTGCCCCCCCCAAATCTATGTGCCCAGACCTGGCCCCTACCGGGCTGTGTGGTGTCTCTGGCGGTAGCGGCCCCGCGCAGGGTCCACAGGAGATTATTTATTTTGTTATTTTGGAATAAAACTTTATTTTATGGCTTTTATCCTCCTGCCCCTGTGCACCCCCCCAGGACTTGAGTGGGGGGAGCTCACACCCCCCTCAAAGCAAAGCACTGGCTGCAGGTGTGCTGGGAGGGGGTTGTCTGTGCCCTTCCCCCAGACTGATGCAGGGGGTCCTGCTGGCCCCATCGCCCATGAAGCTGGTACCTCCACCCCAGCACATTCCCTGCTGCCGCTTCCCGCCCCCATCTGACTCATGCAGGTCCCCCACCCCAGGGCTGAGCCCAGCAGCGTGGGCCTGGGGCACTGAGCTCGATGGCTGGTACCCCCACTGTGGACCCTGGCAGGGGGTAGGGGGCAGGGGCTCTGTGCTCCTGAGTGCAGCGTGAAACATTGAGGGGGGGAGAGTGCAAAGTGCTGCCCCCTCTTTGCCATACACAAACCCCCTCCCCCACCGACCAGAGCTTCCCCCTCCCAGCACAAGTTGGATCAAGTGCAGGAACCCAGGTAAGGCCGGTGGGGGTCCACAGTCCAATATGGTCCCCCCACCAGCCCCCTCACGTGTGCCCTGGCCCCATGCTGTCATCCCACCGGGTCTCCCCCAGTCCCCAGGAGGAGGTGCTGGGGCACCCACTGTGCTGCAGGGGAGGTGGGAGGGTGGGGCACGGGGGGGACCCCTCTGGTGACATCTCCTGCAGAATCTGCTCCAGGTCCAGACTGTGTGTCAGGTCCATGCTGGGGGCCACCCTGGGGACAGGGCAGTGCAATGACTTGGGGTGATTTGAGGCAGCTGCCCTGCTGACCCTTACCCTGCCCCGACTTACCACCTTGAGGAGCTCCCCAACAACAGGTCTCCCTTTGTGAAGGGGTCCAGCTCAGTCATCTCCTGGTCCTGTGACTCTGGTGAGGGGTTCCCAGGCAGCAAGTTGGGCATGAAAGGCCTGGGGGGCAAAGAAGGGGAGGCTTATATAGGCCATGGGGTACCACCCTGCCCCTGGGGTCTTTGCTAGCCCCAGGGCATGGAGAGGAAGTGCTGGGGTTGGGGGAGCTGGGGCAGGTCTCCTTGTAGGGAGCTCCAGTAGTGCAGAGCACTGGGAGCCCTCATCGACTCCCTCAGGTCAGCTGGCGATGAGGTGGGGAGAGATGGAGGGGAGGGCAGGTGCCCCCCTCCAGCCGCCCGCAGAGTCTTACAGGGGGTTCCTGTAGGCGATGCCTGGGCAGTGGGACAGTGAGGACTCCATGGCCAGGGGTGGTGACAGCATCGCAGACCAGCTGTGGGGAGGGGAGCAGAAGCAAAGGTGGGGAAACAGCACCCCGGGCAGCAGCAGGGGGTCCATCCTGCTCCCTTCACCACCATTGCTCCTACCTGGAGGTCCCGGGGTTCTCTGCGACCATCATGTTGATGTTGCTGTCAGCCATTGGGTAGCCCAGTGGGACAGGTGGGGGGCAGAAAGGGGCAGGGGGGCTGCAAGTGTAGACATGGGGGATTGGCACCCAAGGGTGTTCTTGGTGCAGACCCCCACCCCTGCATGGGCACAGAGCTCACCAGCTGGGGCTGAGGACTGGCTGCAGGTTCTCAGGGTGCTGCATGGGTAGGGTGAACATTGAAGCTTCAGGGGGAGCCCCCACAGCGCTCTGAGGCTGCTGGTCCCTGCAAAAGCAAGGAATTGCCACATCAGCAGGGGCAGGACTCGCGCAGCCCCTGGAGAGGAGTGGGTGCCTGCCAGTGCTGGCAGACGGTGCAGCCTGCCCCCCGCAGCGTGATCAGTGCCAGCCCTGGCTGGGTGCAGCTTGGCCCCGCTCCAGCGTGGCCCCACTCACACCCACCTCTCGCTCTCCACTGTCATCTTGATGGCAGTAGAGACGTAGCCCCGTCCATCCTTCCCTGTCTGCTCTTCTGCTCAGAGAGGAACATCTGTGAACCACCCCTGGCACAGGGCTGTCCCAACCCTCTTTGCCAGCACTGGCTGCCCCTGCTGCTGCAGCTCTGGGCCTGGCAGGACCTGGGTGGGACCCAAACCCTCCTAACCCCCCATCCAGGTCCCACTGCTCCCCTCAACCACTCACTGTTGTAGTGGCTCCCGAACGCCTGGTCCTTGGGGGTGTTAGGGTAGAGGTTGCGGAGTTGCCCCAGGTCGCGGATGCGGTCGCCAAGGGACCGGATGGACAAGTCCTTGGCAGAGAAGGGCTGGATGTTCTCCACCTTGCTGGACCCTGCGGGGAGATGCAGCACAGGATTATGGCACCTCCTGGAGAGAGCAGCTACAGACACCGCTGTCCCCATCTCACCGTCCTTGCCCCGGATAACGTGAGCGATGGTGACGCCCCCAATCTCTGAGTCGCTGAAGCGGAGCAGGAAGGTCCCATCAGGTGTGGAGCTCAGGAGCTTGCACACAAACTGCTTGCTGATGAAGCCAACAATGAGCCTGGAGGACAGACAGGAAGTGGGCTAGTGCCAAGGGTAGGACCAGGACCCTCCAAGTCTGGCCCTGGAGCAGCTGCAACACCCAGTTGGCCCCCAGGCACCCACCTGTCTGACCAGTAACTTTTGAGGCACCTCTTGGTGAGGTCGAGGACTCCATCAAACCACTGCCAGAAGGTGAATCCTCGACCAGGCAGGATCTCCTGGGCAAAGAGCGGGTGTGAGGCTCCCCAGGGTCGTGCATGCTCCTACCCACCCAGACCAGCCTTCCCAGTAACCTTGTTGAACTGGGCCCAGGAGACACTGCGGTGCTGGAAGTCCTCAGGGCTGGCGCTGTTGTCGTTAAAGATCTTCTGGGCCAGGAAGAAGTAGTGGTCCTTGAGAAGCCCCTTGGTGGTCTGCACCTCTGCCATGAACTTGAGGTTCAGCGTGTCGCACATCTTCTCCCAGGGCACCCGCTCGGCCACGACAAAGGGCACTCGGTCCTGTGGCATCAGGACAGCAGCTCTGTCCCAGCTCACTGCACCCTGGAGTTCCTGCTCCAGCTGTTCCCAGCACCAGCATCCCTTTGCTCAGCCTGCAGCCCTTCCCCCTAGCTCACGGACTCACAATCTCAGAGAAGGCGTTGTCCCATAGCACCGTGGCCTTGGCATTGTTGTCCTGGTTCCCGTGGACGATGACCACGATGGGCAGAGACAGAACCTGAGCGCAGAGCAGGGACCTTCCCTCAGCCCTGAGGCCACCCTGTGTGGAGCAGGGGCTGCCCTGGGACCATCTCGGGGTTCTCTGCACTGAGCTGTCTTGACAGGGCTGGGGTGTCCGTGGGAGAGGGGCTGTACCTGGAGGTGAACGGAGAGGTTGGCTGGGGTCAGGGCCACGGTGGTGCTGAACAGGACGGCACATTTCTCCTCTGTCACTGACTCGGACCCCTTCCGCTCACAGCGCTTGATCTTCTTCAGCAGCTAGAGAAGGGAGAGCTGAGTGTTACGCCAGGGCTGGCTGTGAGGTCCCCAAGGGTCTCCCCACACAACATTGGAGCTGCCAGCCTGTCCCTCAGCTGGTGGCACTCACCACGTTCTTGAAGTTGGCACAGCAGGTCCCACTGGTGGGGTTGGTCTCCAGAGCCACCACGTTGTGCATGATCTCTCCTGTGCTCTCGCTGGGCAGAGGAAGGGGTTGGGGGGGGAGGTGCAGGGCGCTGTGGCAGCCCCCTCAACCCACGCTGGCCATCTGGCCACTCACCTGAGGGTGTTGTTGTAGACACTGAGTGCCAGCTCCCGTGCCTGCTTTTCCGTCACCATGTCGGCCCGCACCATGTAGGGCTTGGCCGATGCCTTCAGCAGCTGTGGGCCCAGCAGGAACCGGACGCTCGCCTGGAACTTGGTTTGGGTCTTCAGCACCTGCGGGGGCTGCTTCTCCACCAGGAAGGAACTGGGGGGCAAACAGGGACACCCTGGTCAGCTCTGCTACCACCCTCTGCAGACCCACCTCACCACCACGGCCCCTAGCCTGTTACCTCTTGACCAGGCTGGACATCACCTCGTTGAACCGCTCTTGGAGCCGGGACAGGAGCTCAGCCCCCAGCTCTGTGCTCAAAGCCATCACCTGCTGGTGCAGCTGGAAGTAAACCTCGACCAGGCTCTCGCATCTGCCCAGGGAACCACGAGGAAAGGGGCACCTCAGCCAAAGCAGAGCCGGATCCCTGCCCTCCCAGAGCCCCTGGGGCCACCAGGGTGCCAAGCTGCTTGGTGTCACCATCTCACCTCTTCTGCAGCGGAGTCAGATTCTCCTCAAATTGGGCCCCGTTCCCTGCCAGCTGTTGCTGCCGCTTCCAGATCTGAATCCTCTTCAGTACTTGCTGCTTGGCCACCTCCAGCTCTTTCACAGCCTCCAGGATCAGGGTGGGCAGTTCCTGTGAGGCAGCAGCAGCCATGGGGCTCTGCACTGCAGCCACCCAGGGCACCCAAACTACTGGCCCTGCTCTGCCCCAACGTCCTGGAGCCGCTTCCCCCCTACCCAGTCCCGTTGGACAGAGCGGAGGGCTTTGCCCCATCCCCAGCCCAAAACTCACACTCTCTGGGGGATTCACGTCTGTCTTCAGCTGCAGAGAGGCTGTGGAGGAAGGATGGATGTGACTGTGTCAGCGCTGGGCACTGGCGCCCATGGCAGACCCACAGCAAACGGGGCCCCATCCTGTCCCAGCCCCTCACCTTTGGGGCCGTCCCACAGCGCCTGGATCTCACGGACACGGTGCTGCAGCCGCTGCAGCCCCAGACTAAACTTCAGCTCCTCCTGCCGCCGGTGGAAGCTGAGGGGCAGATGCTGGTCCTGGGGCAGAGCAGGGCAGGGTGAGGGAGGTCTGGAGCTGGCCCCAGACCTCGGGGTTCCCTAAGAGGGATCAGGGACTACTCACCCTCTTGAGAACAGCAGCCTTCTCCCCCTCCAGGATGGCTTTGAGAACAGCCACCAGTCGCAGCGGGTCCCGCCGGTACATGTTCTGCCAGCAGCCAAGGACAGGGCATCAGTGGGGCAGGACCTTTGGCCCTGACCCCCTCCCACCCCACTTCAGGCCCTTTCCCACAACAGATTGGGCTAAGCGAGACTCGGGGGATCATGGCCCAAAACATGGGCCGGAGCACAGCCTGTGGCTGTTCTGATGGAGCCAATTTCCAGGTTTCAACCCACTTTAAACTGAGTGATAAAAACGGACAAACGGTCACTTCCCAGCAAAGAGACCACAAGAGACCCAGAGCACCGCCCCGAGGGCTGCCAGCCTGGCAGCCCCTCCAGTCCAGATTCTCCCACCTGCCTGGCCCCAGTGGATCAACATTGCCCCCCAAAAACAGGGACAGGAATCTCCCTGCTGGGTCCAGCTCCCCCTGTCCCTCACCAGCTCCTCAAGCTGTCCCACAAAGCCCAAGTCAGCCACTTCCCCGAGCAGTGGCCAAACGTCTGACCTGGGCGATGTGGCCAGTGCCCGGGAGGCAGCACAGCGACCACCCCCACTGGAGGGTGAGAGGAGACCTTATTGCTCTCTACAACTACCTCAAAGGAGGTTGTAGTGGGGCTGGTGCTGCTCTCTCCTCTCAAATTCCTAATGATAGAATGAGAGGAAATGATCTCAAGTTGAGTCAGGGAAGGTTTAGATTGGATCTGAGGAAGAAGTTCTTTCCTGAGAGAGAGGTTGGGCACTGGAACAGGCTGCCCAGGGAGGTGGTGGAGTCACCGTCCCTGGAGGTGTTTCAAAACTGAGTAGCCATGGTCTAGGGGTTAGGGAGCTGTTGGGATGAGGGCTGGGCTTGATGACCCTGGAAGTCCTTTCCAGCCAGGATGATTCCATGATTTTGACCCCTTCCCAAAGGGGACACGGCAGATGTCCATTACCGAAGAGCGGGACCTTCCCCCAGAGCAGGGTGTGGGGAGCCAGCACCCCTCAGCCTTTGCACAGAGAGCGTCACAGCAAGACAGAGCACAGGCGATAGGTCTGTGATCAGAGGCTGGAAGAGACACAGAGCAGTTCAAACTGGAGAGAAGCAGCCCCGAGGAGGATGCCCAGACTCGCAGCTCAAGGAAACGCAGCGACACATGGCAGGAGGAAGGAGAAATCAAATGCTCAGGCAGAAAATGGGGAACATCTGGTGCAGCGCTGCTGGCAGCTGGGATTAGGGTAGAGCCAACACACTCAGGAGGTTCCCCAGGGTGGGGTCCAGAAGGAGATGGGGGATGTGGTCACAGGGTGCAGCTCCTCAGGGAATGTCAGGCACCAAAGGGAAGCTGGAAAGCTGGAGGGCAGGGGGCTGTTGGGAGCCAAAGGGGACCACGATCGTAGCCACAACATCCCCAGTGCTGCAGTGAGCCCCAGGACATTCCCCTGAAGCATCCTGGAAACCCCAGTAACTGAGTCTGCACAACCCATTGCTCGTGACAGTGCTGGCCGCTTCACGGGGGGACCAGCCCATGGCATCAGCCCTTTCCTCAGCAGCCAGACATGATCCCAGCATGACACAACCCCGACGGTCCCCGTTCCCAGCCCCTGCACACCTCGATGCTGCTGACTTGCTGGAGTATCTGGCACTGCTGCCCATCGCTGCTGGCAGCACTGCGGAGCTTCTCCAGCATGGCTGAGAGCAACCCACTGGCCACGCTGGTGCAGAAGGGATCTGAGCCATTGATGAACTCCCTGAAGAGAGGACAGGGCTGGCTGGATGGCCACGAACCCTCCACCCTCCCTAGTGCAGCCCCTAACCCCAGGCTTACGCTGGAGAGGAAGGGCCCTTCCAGCCATTCTGCTGTACTGGGGCCCTACCCAGCACTGGATGGACTTCCAAGGGAGGATGTGACCTTCCCAAACCTGCACCCAGCTGCACTCCCACCTGATTCTGCAGTGTGACCCCAGCACTGTGTCCCGGCCTGAGCTGGGTGCTGTGGGTGCCACAGCTACCTGCCAGGGATCAGCCCCATTTGCCCACTGTGGTCTCATGCCCTGCTCCTCTGGCCAAGGAGTCCCAGCAGTGACACAGCCCTGCCAGGGCAGGGAGCACAAAGAGGAGGCTCTGCCAGGCTGTGCCCATGGCTGCTGCAAACAGATCCCAGGGGCACTAAGAGACCCCTACCAGCCTCACCTGGGCTGCCTGGGCTGGCCCACCCCCCCCCCACCCCCCGGCTCATCTTAGCACCCCCCGCAGGTGGACCCAGAGCTGTGCCAGGGCAGCGCAGAGCCTGTGGGCACTGAGGGACTCACCAGGGCTGGTTCTCCAACCAGTCAGACAGGAGACAGCGCAGGTTGTGCGGAAACTCCGTGAAGAGGCCACTGAGCTCCTCTGGCGGCAGGTGGGAGACCAGGCTCCACAGGGACATCTTGGGAACAGTCACTTGTGGAGAAAGGGGACAGGGGCCGTGAGTGGGGCAGGTCAGAACCCCCAGCCCTGTGCCCAGCTCCTCCAGAAGAGCAGGAGAGAGCTGCTGCCTGTCCGTCCCTCTGCTGTCTGAAGGCTGCTGGGAGAAGGAGGAGCAGGAAGCCCAATCCAGCATCGCCTCTTGGGCAATCCTAGCTCTCTCCTGCCTCAGTTTCCTGCATCTGTGGGGAATCCCTGCACCTCCTGCTGTGGGCGATGAACAGGGAGGGACTGGCAGGTGCGGCCGCTCCTGGCGTGGGAGAGATGCCGGAGCCAGAGCAGAGAGAGGGCCCCCAGAGCTCAGCTTGGGAGTGTCCCAGCTTGGCTGAACCCGAACCCTCCCCAGCTGCACCCCAAAACACAGGGCTCCAGGGGATCAAGGAGAGAAAGAGGATGACTGGAATGAGGCACTAGATGGGAAACTCCACTGGGAAGGCCTGGGATTATTGAGGTCACAGCCACCCCCAAGGTGGGCATTGCCACCACGGCAGGCCATCCAGCCCCACCCAGTGCCCACTCCCTGCCTCTTCCCCACAGCTAAACCCCCCCAGCCCTCGTGTCCCAGCAAGTTGCGGGGGGGCATGGAACCCAGACTCTGCCGGGCGGAAGCCAGATCCTGGTCCCCAGCCAGACCCAGGTCAGGGTAGGTAGGTGCTGCCCTGGGACCCCCACCAACCCCCTGTGCCCAGAGCCGATTTCCCGTCCCCGAACACCACGAGCCAAGCGGAGTGTCAGGTCATGCAGCGCCTGCCCCACAGGCCCTGGTTGGGGCGCAGAGCAGAGGTGGGGCTGTGGAGCCTTTGAGAAACCACGCGAGGGGAAGGAAGCCAACGTCACTGGGCAACGTCGCGGAGAGCAAAACAACCTCTTCGACGGCCTGCGCCCAGCTGGCTGCCAGCACGGACCCAGCCACCCACCGAGTCCTTGTGCTGAGGACAGCGGGCACAGCCTTCACCCTGGAGATGCAGCGGGACCAGCTCCACCAGAGTCCCACATGTGCTGCCCTGGCCAGGAACCCGCAGACGAATGCCTGACTCCAGGGCACACTGAGCCTCACGTTTGCTTTCGACTTGGCTGAGCAAACAGATCCTGATAATTTACTGCCACAGAGAGCCAAGGGCTGGGTCTCCTCTGGAGGAGTCAGTGCCCGCTGCAAAATGCACCCAGTGCTGCCCCGCTCTGCCCACGGCCCCGGCAAGGTGGCAGCTGTTGACGTGGGGAACCAAGGCAGGAGGGACAAACGTCCTCCAGATGCAATCCCCATCCTCCTCCCTTGTTAAAACCTGTATTTCTGCTCGGCACTGGGCATGCCTGAATTTGCTGGGAGTCTGTGGGAGATGGGGTGCTCCTCCTCCTCCTCCCCAGCTCCCCCCAGCGCAGGGGACAACCGCTCAAGGGGCTCAGAGAGGGGAACAGGCCCGCCTCCTTGTGGTGTCAGTCACTGCAGCTCCTTCAGCTCAGCCAGGACCTGTCTCCTTCCAGTCCTAATCTCCATACTTTCCTCCACTGCTCCTTTCCTTTCACCTGGGGCTGTGCCATGTGAGGGTTTCCTTGAGGGAACCCCCAACTTGCTTCCTGCACTGACGCAAGACCATGCTGCGCAGGGTTTGCTCCACCATGTAGAAGGGAGCTGGGGATGGAGGTCTGGACCTGATGGTGGAGATCCAGCACAGCAGCTCCCAGCCCCACACCAATGCCAGACACAGGGGCACCCACTGCAGAGGCACCCCACGCCTCTCACCATTTTTCTGCTTCCAGGGAGGCACCCCGAGAGCAGAGGGTCCCTGCACAGCATGAGGGGCACAGGGGTGGGACGAGACCAGAGATGCTGCTGTCACTGGGGAAAGCCCGCGGCTGCCCGACACATCGAATGTGATGGCGGGGCAGGATACGGAGCCTGGGGAGGGTTGCACCCCGAGTCCTCTGCTTGCTCCCCCTTTCCCATCCCTGGCAGAGCAGACACTTTCACTTCCTCCTGTTCCAACTGCACCCGTGGGTCCTGCTAGGGGAGGTCTGATGGCCAGAGAAGCCCGGGCACGGGACAGGCTTGGTGACCCCCATACTCCCAGCACCGGCTTTCTGCTTACTCACTGGCACTGGGAAGTCCAATTGCCACTGGCGAAGTCACCGTCAGTGCAGCGGGAACAACTCACCACAGTTACTCATTAATCCCCGGCACTTCCTGGCAGCAGACTGCAGCCCCCCCACCCTTGGGCCAGGAGGGACCCCAACCCCGGCCAGTTCCTCTTTACCCCCGGTGACTCCCCGACCCAGTGCCGGAGGCTGGGAAGGAAGGAGCTGGGACTGGCAGCTCGTGGGCAGGGACGTCCCTGCATACCCTCCTCATCCTCCCTCTGGGGCGCTGGGCAGAGGTTTCCCAGAACTGGGCTCACAAGCTTCCTAGCTCTTGACACTGAGGAGACCTGGGCTGCCCCTTGGCGACACATCACCCCTGGGCTGTCCCCCACGGGCACCGTCTGCCCGGGGCGTGGTGGGGCCACTGCTGCCACCGAGGCGTGGGCACAGGACCAGGTGCCGGTGGGACACGGGAGGGCACCGCAGACACAGACGGGACAGCCCGAGCCGGCCACACTCCGCAGGGAAAACTCCTGATTCCGAGGAAGAGGAGCAGGACCTTCCTCAGCTCACGGGGAGCCCAGGCTGGACCCACCCCCAGCGCCTACCCCGCTCGCTGCCACTGGGTCCCCCCCCTTCGACCTTCGAGGCCGGGGTTCCAGCGCTCCCCACCGCGGCCCCGGGGGCGCTTCTGCTCCGCTCCACACGGCCTCGGGCGGGGATCCCCACTGCGGGCTCCGGGCTGCGTCCACCCGCGCAACCGACGGCGCCCCGACGCCCCCCGCAGCCCCTTTGCCCCCTGCCCAGCACAGCCCCGCGAGGGCTCCCCTCCCCTTCGGGCCCCCGG
>JAOXOE010033083.1:0-10488 GCA_028565055.1 Phoeniculus purpureus
ACATATTTATAAACATTAATGAGGTCACCCCTCAGTCTCCTCTTTTCCAAGCTCAAGAGACCCAGCTCCCTCAGCCTGTCCTCATAAGGGAGGTAGGTGTTCTACTATGAATCACTGTCATTTGCGTTTTCATCACCACCAGGCTCAACACCTCTAAGAATATATTAGGCAAAGAAGAGAGGCAAAGGAGAGGCAAGAGAAAGCTGGATGGGAAATTAAAGTCTGAGTAGGTGTGCAAAATTGCTAGTGGAGGCAGGTAGTGCTGTTCAAAACATGGGAAAGGGCAAGATGCGAGGATGGATAATTTCAGTGCCTATCAGCAGATTAAAATCGTAAACTCTGAAATCAAGAGTTTGCAGTTAATTAGTGCAGATTTCATCTGTTTAATTATTCCTGTCTTATTTTACAAAACCTACCTGCTGCTGTTGTCTGCAGCCTTTAAGAACAAAGCACCACTTCACAAAACACTTGTCTCTCGAAATGGGGCTGAACTTATTCTTCATTTTGCCACACACCAGACAAATCCTTGTAGCATTTTATTGTCTGCCTCTTCATTGCAGTCGGTCACGTAATACCTGTGAAAAGATCTCCCCTTAGTAATCTTAACATTGTACAATCTGTACTAGGAAATGCAGTCTCAATCAAGGACTTGTAATTTAACCTTCTGCAGTGGCATATGGACAGCAAATAAAGACAATATTTTGTTGTCAGAATTCTTCTTCATAAAAGCAATTTAGGTAGACTTAGGAATTAAAAACTTCTGGTAAAACACATCCAAAAGCAGGACCAAATGCATGCAATAAACTTATCTTCCTATGTAAGAAAGCAACTAATGGATTTGCATGTTCAGCCTGATGTACAAAAGTTAGACCAGACACTGCACTACTGTCCTAAGAGTATTGTGCATTGCATTTCTATGTTTGTGCAATGCTCCACACAGAATCACTCTGGTTGGAAAAGACCCCTTGGGATCATCGAGTCCGACCATCTACCCTAATTTACAAGTTCACCCCTAATTCTTCGGAACTAAAGAGTTTTTCATTTTCCTATGAGTCAAGAATCTGTAACCAGTAGTTGTGATCATATATTCCATAAAAGATGTCACTGGTACCATTAACTACCTTCTAATCCCCAACCTGAGCAAGCAGCTATCACAAGTCCAGTACAATTCCTGTAATTAAAAGCATTTTCACAGAGTTATGGAAATCTAATGCTTAAACAAGCTTTGAAGTTATTAATCATCCAGTTTTTCTAAGAGATCATGAGCAAAGTAAATCAACTTACAATTTAATTGATGTAAATTGCATAAAGTTGGTGGAGAGGTTGCAAAGAAGAAAATCGGGGCAACAAATTTTCAAGCTAACACAAGATCTGGTGTACGTTAATAAATAATTATTTCATGGCAGGGAGTGGAGGGGGGAGGTTGATGGCGGTGTGGTTAGTTTCATTTTGATTCACAGACCAAAACCATCCAGCCTAGGAAAATGCTAGGGTTTAAAGAAAAAGCTATTCCCTGTCCAAGCTGGTCAGAGCAAACCACACAGACAGAGGCCCAAAGGTTTTCCCACTTTAGGCAGAAACATAAGCCCAGTCTGTTCCTTCTGAAAGAGGAAGTGTCTTCCTCAGTCTAAAACCATGAAAGCAGGTGCAACTTAAAAGTGCAAAACAACGGAGACTACCAGCTCCTACATTATGTAATGAACCGAGCATTCAGTTCTTGGGAAGGAGAAGAGCAAAAAGGGACAGAGTCTATCAGGGGCCAGCTAAGATTCTCAAAATTGATTTTTTTTTAAGCAGAATTAATTAGAATTCTCTAAAACTTCCTATCTCAAGTTTGTTGAAGCTTATGAGGACACTATGGTACTCCTTGTGGCATGTATCGCAGCAGGCAGGCACAAACTACAAGATGCTCTTTGGTCATTTCATGGCTGTTCTGTGTCATAGGAGTTTCCACATCAATATGAGGAGGAACTTCTTCATGGTGAAGGTGACACAGCACTGGAAGGGGCTGCCCAGAGAGGTTGTGGAGTCTCCTTCTTTGAAGATGTTTAAAACCTATCTGGATATGTTCTTGTGTGACTTGACCTAGGTGATCCTGCTGTGGCAGGGCGATTGGACTGGATGATCTTTTGAGGTGCCTTCCAATCCCTAATGTTATCTGATTCTGTGTCATTCCTATTCATGCAAAAAAAGCAGGTGCCTGCACAGGAGTAACTCTGAGAAGCTTCTTATAGGCTGATATACTCTGAAGAGCACAGAAGTTGTTCAAAATCAACCTAGGTGAACGCAGTTAGTCAATAAGGCACCATACTGGATCATTTATATAATGAAAGAAGCCTCCATTTATTAATATCACTCTAGATGCAGCAGGACAAAGTGCACTGGGAATGTTAGGTTTGGGAGGATGTGTATTTGTATACAACATGACAGCTGGATATTCAACAGTAAAAAGCTTTTACTAATGAGCAGTTGTGCTCTGTGGGAGGACTAACAATGCCAACACTGTTTCCATCACTGATTGGTATAATTTAGAATTATCTTGGATGATCTGGCATGAAATTTGATAATTCTATCATATTGTTATTGCCTAATATGCATATATTCTTTCATTATTAAAAAAACATTTCTTAAAATTACAAACCACATATGTCCTAAATTCCATTATAAAGTTAATAACTACTAAAAGCTAAATTTTCAATCAAAAGCTAGAAGAAATGGGAATAATATTGGAAACAAAAGCAAATTTTCACAGGGAAGTGACATTCTATCAAGAGAAAAAACAAGCTGCTCAGGGGGTTGTGGAGTCTCCCTCTCTGGAGACGTTTAAAACCAGCCTGGACATGTTCCTGTGCTGATTCTGCTGATCTAGCTGATTCTGCCATGGCAGGGGGATTGGACTGGATGATCTTTCAAGGTCCCTTTCAATACATAATGTTCTGTGATTCTGCGACTTTCTATCAAGAGAAAAAAGATTGTGTTTATGGTCTGGTTTTTCTCAGAAGTTCTACAAGTAGCTAGCAATTAGTTGTGGAATCTATTGAAATGAAACCGTGCGTTCACAGAATTAGACTGGGCAGGCATAAGGTACTAAAGATTCTTTTTTAAAATTAATTCACCAGCTGGGAAAAACATGATGTTCTCTGAGTTTCAATTTATCAGTTTCTTCTTTCACGTAATATTAACAGAAACTGGTTTAGGGTATATTTCTATCAGCTTGATTATTTATTGTGTGGTGTCACTGTGAACTGACAGGTCACTGTGGGCTTCACATTGCAAAGGCTTCTTTCACTTGTATTAAAATCCCATCTCTACTGGCTTCCAAAAGACTATACCAGATGCACTTAGCAGTGATAAAAATGAGACAAGGCAACACTTGCCTCCACCCCATTCTGTTAGCAAGAAAACTTTACCACAGAAACACAGAACATTAGGGATTGGAAGGGACCTCAAAAGACCATCTAGTCCAATCTCCATGCCAGAGCAGATCAAGTTGCACAGGAACATGTCCAGTTTTAAATGTCCCCAGAGAAGGAGACTCCACAATTCCCCTGGGCAGTCCCTTCCAGTGCTCTGTCACCCTTCACCAAGATGTTGTTCCTTCTCATAGTGATGTGGAACCTCCGATGTTCCAGACATTGCCCCTTGTCCTATAATTAGATGTCCCTGAGCAGAGCCTGGCTCCATCCTCCTGACACCCAACCTTTCCATATTTATCAACACTAATGAAGTCACTCCTCAGTCTCCTTTTTTCCAAGCTAAAGAGATCCAGCCCCAGGACACCAACTTCCAGCTGGTTTGTTGGGAATTACTCCTAAACTCTGCTGGCTCCCAAAGGGACAGAAAACCTTCAAGGCAATAATAGGTTTTAGAACTTAAAGCCTACAGAATGTGGATATTTAAGGCCACCAAGACCAAATAACAAAGTTACTTAGAGTGAAATAGCTACACTTGAAATTCCATACAAAAGAAGTCCAGTGAAAATCAATGCTCTCTGGTAGCGAGACAGGGTAATCAAAATGGAACTAAATTATTTCTCAGATATGCTGCATTTTAAATACCATTTTTTGATCTAAGTGCATCTCTTTGCCAGAATCTAAGAGTAGTGAAATCACTGATGTACAAGAAATATTCAAAACCAGTTCATTATCTGAAAAGCAGCATGTGAAGAGGTATTGAATATTGTACCAGACACTTGTAGTTTGCTTTGCTTAAGGAAAACAAAAATGCAAGGCTTCAGTTTTCCCTTGTTGTTGTCTTATAGATTGGAACGCTCATTAATTGGTACCGAGGGCAGAAGCATCTCTCATGTACTTCTCTGCTGTCGTCCCCTCCTAAATGAATAGGATTTCTTATTCAGCCACCAAAACATGCTGCTTGGAAGTTTTCATCTTTGAAGGTTTGGTAGAGCTTACAGAAGAGATCAGAAAAGATGTAGGGAGCCATTCTTTAATTGATGTCAAATACTGAAGCTAGCAAAGTTGACAGTGAGTCTATTTATTTCAGGAAGCAGCATTTTCCAGATTGGAACAGCCAAGAGAGATAGCTGGGAGCTCTGGGATAGCTGGAGCTATGTGACAGAGTCTTGTTTTGTTTTCTCAAGTGTTGTCCCTTTGGTAGTTTTTCTTAATTAAAGATTATTCTGATATACTGGTGTAATACTTTACTTCTAATGTGAGAGTTACTCCAAATTTGTTTCATGACTACTAATGGGAAAAGGCAAATAGCCTCCCAGGCAGACGCGCAGATATTGCTATTTAGAAAATTAATTCGCCGGCATACCACCCACTTTCTTGTTTTATTGGAAGCTGGTAGGGGCAGAATATGTAACACAAGGTTTTGACACTACTTCTTCTAAAGAGATAAGTACATTAAGACAGCTCTGTAAATGGTGAGTGAAAGCTCTCAATGATCAAAACTGCCACATCAAAGAACTTCGCAGCAATCAGACTTTCTGAATAATGGAAAAGATATAGAATTTACTAATAATCCCACATTGATACAGCAATGAATACAGGATCATTAAGCCATCTGCATAATGAGTGAATGTGTGTTAAAAGCAGAAAGTAATTTCTGTAGGGAAGAAAGGTCTAGAAACAAACCGTAATGTAATTAGAAATTCTCTTTACAAAATATGTATTGGTTTGAAAAATACTGCTTAGCATGATGATCTTAATGTGGTAATAAATTAATATTCAGAAATGTTTTTGTTTACATTCAGAAGCCAACTGCACCTTGCCCACTGTGTCAGCTCACAGTAAAAAACAGCAGTTTCTTAAGACCTCTCCTGTTATAAAGACACAATCTTCCACAGCATCCTCACAGCCAAACTGAGGCAGCGTGGTCTGGGCAAGAGGGTAGTGAGGTGGATCGTGAACTGGCTGCAGGACAGGAGCCAGAGAGTAGTGGTCAGTGGGATAGAGTCTAGTTGGAGGCTTGGATCTAGTGGAGTCCCCCAAGGGTTGGTACTAGGACCAGCACTATTCAATCTATTAATTAATGACTTGGATGAGGGATTAGAGTGCGCTGTCAGCAACTTTGCTGATGACACAAAGCTGGGAAGAGTGGCCGACACCCCAGCAGGCTGTGCTGCCATTCAGCGGGACCTGGACAGGCTGGAGAGCTGAGCAGGGAGAAATTTAATGAACTGTAACAAGAGCAGTGTAGAGTCTTGCATCTGGGCAAGAACAACCCCAAGTACCAGTATAGGTTGGGGACTGACCTGTTGGAGAACAGTGTAGGAGAAAGGGACTTGGGGGTCCTAGTGGACAGCAGGATGACCATGAGCCACCAGTGTGCCCTTGTGTTCCATGATTCTGTGACTTGTATCAGTTTATTTACATCTACATCCATGCCTTCACACATGTATATTTACAAGCCATACATTCATTTTCCTTATAAAGACACGCTCTGAAGCGGTCACTGACAATTCACACAAAGTCTGGAATTAACTGGTTTTTGCAGCCACATTTGTTTTTTGCATGTATGGAAGTGTTATTTTTTTTGTGTTCTTTTAGTAAGAATCATGTAAATACCCTCTGCTCTGCTGCCTGTCTTACACCTAGCTAGTTTGAATTAGAATGTGAGAAATAAACAAGACCCATAGACTTATGATGGTTAAGATAAATGGGCACAAAGCTATCTACAATTTGCTTCAGAAGATTAAAATTATTTCTTGTAGGAAGCTTAAATCTCAACAGTTCTCTTCTAGTTCCTCTCTTTAGACTCTCATTTTGTGGAAATACAAGGTACAACTGTTCTAGCAGGGAAATTAGAAAACAAACCCAATCACTTTTATTATGTTTCTACCTTTTAGTTCCTCTGAGTATTTAACGCTTGCTGGGGCCAGATTGCTTCAGAGAGCAGGGAACACCGAGTTCTGGAAGAATATAGGATCTTGACCTATATTCTTCTCACAAACTGTGAGCTGCTAAGTGACCCCCGTGCAAATCCAGCCAAAGTTTGATTGCAAAACTGATTGAGCAGGTCAGCATTTCTGACGAGCTTGATGTCCTGCTTTGGAATTACAAAAAAAAAAGCCCCACTTCTGAGGGGCTCTGTGGCAAAGCACAAACCTGCAGTTTAAGCTCAGCAAGGTGATTTTTGCAAGCCAGAGGAGGATGATCTGGCTTTCAATCAGCTGAAGGTCTGTATATCTTTCCCCCAGCTTGTGACAAATCAGTCAGTCAATGCTGTTGGCAGCTTGCTGTAACACACCATGGGCAGAGGCACTCACCACTGGCTCACAGGAGTGAGCCTGAATTTGAACAGACCCAATCAGCAGTTCAGTCAGGGCTGCCTTTTGCACCTGGCCAGAAGTGTTTACAGACAAAACCGATACCAATAGTGTTTCCCTGCCATTTGTGCTAATAAACCGTGGAAGGAAATCAGCATTAGGAAGAAAACCAGCATGTAATTGCCATAGACGAGTACTGCAAAGCAGCCAATTTGTCTGCGATTCAAATGAAAAATTACTATTACTCTGCCTCCATTTGCTATCATTTGTATCAGAACCTGTTATTAATATTCCCAGTCCAGGCTCCAGGAATAATGCTGTTTAATTCCCAGCAGGAAGAGGGCATGTCGACATAATAACCAAAGTGTATATTTTGATTGAATGATAACTGTCTTTCAGGGGAAGAAAGTTATGGAGTCATCATGAATCTAGCTTTGACAAAAAAAAAAACCCTCAGTTTCAAACAAAGCTAGACACCACCATGGAAAGAGTCACTTAAGTGGAAAAAGACAATCATAGGATATAACATTATATATTACATCAGAGAAGTTCTTTTATTAAAAAAGAATCCCACAAGTCAGACACCCAAGACAAATTACAAATCAAGTGCCTCCTACTGCCAAGCATGTTAAAGAAAGCAATTAATGAAAATTAAGGGTTTTCTGGACACTGTGCTGTGAATTAATAGCAGGGGTTATTTTCTATTGTGCATAAGCAAATGCTTCAAGCCCTTGGTCATTACACTGGTCAGCTTCAGACCTCAAAATAACCTTCAACAAAAGAATCAAGTAATCTTGAAAATTTCACCTCATCCCAATAGGGTAAATTATTAATAGAGAGTGGATCAGAAGGAGGGTGGTTAGCAGATCAAGAGAAGTTCTCCTCCCCCTCTGCTCTGCCCTAGAATATTGTGTGCAGTTCTGGGCCCCTCAGTTCAAGGACACAACTGCTTGAGAGAGTCCAGAACAGAGCCACAAGATGATGGAGTGGAACATCTCCCTTATGAGGAAAAGCTGAGGGAGCTGGGTCTCTTGAGCTTGGAGAAAAGAAGACTGAGGGGTGACCTCATTAATGTTTATAAATATGTGAAGGGTGAGTGTCCAGAGGATGGAGCCAGACTCTGCTCAGTGTCACCTAATGATAGGACAAGGGGCAGCGGGTGTGAGCTGGAACATAGGAGGTTTCACATCACTATGAGAAGGAACTTCTGCCCAGTGAGGGTGACAGAGCACTGGAAGGGGCTGCCCAGGGGAGTTGTAGAATCTCCTTCTCTTCAGACTTTTAAAACTCACCTGGATATGTTCCTGTGGAACTTGATCTAGGCAATCCTACTGTAGTGGGGGGATTGGACTAGATGATCTTTCAAGATCCCTTCCAATCTCTGTTGTTCTGTGATTCTGTGAGGGGAAAATCCTAATGGTCAAAAATTCTCCCCAGAATAACTACACTTGTCAGTGTATTTGTACCTTACTGTTCCAAAGACTCCTATTCTATTAACAAATTCCCCAACTCTTGGCTCTTTTCCATTTAGAGTTTGCTGGGATAGATTGTTCCAAAGATATCAGGTCCCACCTAGGCATCTAAACAGCAAATTCACTATTGAAAATATCACACCACTCCCAAATCCTGTCCGTATAGTTTCCAGAGGACTCAGCCTACTGACTGTTCCTGGAAGCCTTGTTGGAAGAAGAGTCATCCCAAAAACAGTGAGCAGTGACAGTGGAACCAGCTGGAAAACATCAAAGTACAAGTAGCCCATTTCCCTATAGACTCTTCTGAATTTGGCAAGTATCTATAGCTGCTTTCTTAGCATAAAACTAAAATACCTGCGTCCATGGAGAATGGACGAGAGCAAAGACATTTTCAATGCATCAGCATTTCTTACACTGATCAGCAATTCTTTTTATGCAGCTTTTACTCTCTTGGCTGATACCAACCATACCATCCCTGTACTTTCTTCAGGAAGCAAAGACTCGTGCATTGGTTGTCTCCTAGCTGTTCTCATTTATAACATGCTGCCATAATTCCAGATTCATGCTTCTAAAACTACTGTTCTTTTTAGAAGAGGTGTTACTTTTTGACAATAGACTATCATCCTCCCTCTGGGGTGCTCCAGCAAAGCAAAAACACAGATGCTGTGAGACTCGCATTGCTGTGTCTGAACAATGGGAAGAAGTCATCCAATCACTCTGATTTAATCAGACTGTGCCTACCTGACAAGACTCTAATCTCAGAGATGCTGTCACTTAAAGGTTTGCCATAAAGCACTTGAAAGGGACTTATTTTTTTTCTCCAGATAATTAAAGACAGACAGACTGTAAAATCCTGCTATGCCTATAGGTGAAAGGAGACTTTGCACACCAAATGACACGGCACTTTTAAAAATAAACAATGCAGAAGGACTTTGTTATTACCACTACTGACCAGTAACGTCCAAGAACACTGTATGGGGAGAACGGAGAGACCAGCAGAATTGTCCAGTGGATGTGAGGATCCGATGTTCAACAGAGAATTGATGAACATGGTGGCTGAGCTAAAAGAAGAGGTGGAAAGACTGAGAGCTATAAGAGACTGCAAAAGGGAAATTTACTATTTCCACAATGTCATAGCTACAAAACCTGACCTAGGGTTAGCTCTTAGTGGATCAGGGGGTCCAATCTCCTACCATCAGCCAGTCTCTCAGCCTCCATGTAGTAACCCACAGGAGCAGGGTCAATGGGAACAGGTCTCTGCCCGACAGAACAAATGCAAATGGAGCAAGTGTGCTACCTCAAGAAGTTCACCACCTACAGTGCACTTGCAGAATAGGTATGAGGCTCTGCAGAAGTAACAGGTCATCAGCAAGGATGAGGACTTAAAAAGCCCAGTAACTGCACCAAAGACAGGTTGCGTCAGGCCGGACATCAAAACCAATCCGGAAAACAAACCTTGAAGGGTCATTGTTATAAGAGACTCCCTACTGAAGGGAACAGAGGGCCCAATATGCAGACCCAACCCATTTCAAAGAGAGGTCTGCTGCCTCCCCGGTGCCCAGGTAAGGGACATGTTAGGTAAAATTCCCAACCTCATGAGTCCTTCAGAGTACTACCCACTCTGGTCTTTCAAGTGGGTAGTGACGATGCAACAGTGAGAGGATCATGATCAATTAAAAGAGATTTCAAGACTTTAGGACAACTACTAAAGGGATCAGGAGCTCTTCTCCTCTATCCCTCTAACATCAGCAATGGACAAGGGAATATTCAGGAAGTCAACAGCTCAATTCATGGCTCTGGGACTGGTGTCATCAACAGAGGTTTGGATTCTACAATCACGGCTAGGTTTACAAGGCACCATAGCTGCAAACAACCCATGGGATGCACTTGTCCCAGAGGGGGAAAAGGATCCTGGGGCAGGAACCGGAAGGGATCATTAATAGGGCTTTAAACTAGGTTTGAAGGGGGAAGGGGTTAATAGTCTCCTGCTAGCTGGTGACAAACAGTTGGACAGCTCACCAGAGGCAGAGGGATGGAGAGCCAATAAGGGCCCTCAGCTTGCCCTGGGGCAAGACAGGGATGATGCACCAGGACAATCTGAGGATATCAAGGGGAATTGGCACAAGAAGAGGACAGGATCAGCCCAGCTGAAGTGTCTCTATGCAAATGCACAGAGCTTGGGCAACAAACAGGATGAACTAAGGGTCACTGTGCTGCTGGGATGCCATGACATAGTGGCTATTAGTGAAACTTGGTGGGATGATTCCCACAACTGGAATGTAG
>JAOXOE010033084.1:0-10488 GCA_028565055.1 Phoeniculus purpureus
GAGGAGCTGGAGATCTGTGTTAGGCTGAATGACTATGATATTATTGCCATCACTGAAACATGGTGGGATGGCTCCCACGACTAGAATGTTGTCATGGATGGCTATGCACAGTTCAGGAAGGACAGGCCAGCCAGACGAGGTGGGGGAGTTGCCCTCTATGTACGGAAGCAACAGAAATGTGTTGAGTTCTGTCTGAGGCAGGGGACAGAACAAGTTGAAAGCTTGTGGGTAAGAATTAGGGGATGTGGAAAAGGAGATGAAATTTTTGTTAGAATCAGAAAAGTTACATGGAAACCTTTTACAGATACTTTGCAGAACAATAGACAGGATACTTTATTCTCTATGTTGATTCCAGCCAATAATTTAAATTACTGCAGTGGATTTTCAGGAATAATTCAACCATTGTAATGTAATATTAAGTGATAATTAATTTGCTCCATAAATAATTTTAATCCAAATTGTCCCTTAAAACATTCACTAATGCAATTAAGAAATACTAGGAAAAGAATATGTAAAGTAGATTGAGTAAAATTAAAGCTATGATATGGGCATTCCATTCTAAGAGTGACAGAATATCTATTCCATGTCTTGATTCCTGCTGAAATGTGTCACTACTATAGGAAACACTCTGAGGTAGATTTCTTTGGGCTCAGTTAAATTGATGAATACGTCTAATATGACCTCTTGGAACATTCTTTGTTCTCTTTTTCCCAAACCTTGACCTGGTCATATAAAACTGGTCAAATTAGCTTTCCTGTGAAGACTCAGCCAAAAAAGGAAATAGAAAACTTCAAATGACATCTCATTTTCTATTAAGTAACAAATATACAGCTTTTTTTCCCTTCTCACTTTTCTTCCCTTTTCACTTTACAGGGCAATGTTTAATCTACAGTTATCAAGGTTTGAGTTAGAACAGAATCAATTCTGTTCAGTGATTTTCGTTAAAGCAGATTTCTTTTTACTTTTATAGTCTACTCCATAAGACTTTTACCTTAATTCCCTTTCTCTTCCACTTTTGGGGAGGGTCAGGGGTGAATAAAGATCATCTGTCAATATAGTGACTGTCCCAGCCTCAACTGTTGACAACAGTATCTGCAGTTGGTTCACAAATTAGACTTGCAGACCCCTTTTTCGAACACCGTTCACAAAATATTCATAAAAAATAACCATTTGTAGACTTCAGTGTAAATAAGGATAGAATTTCTAGACAAAATCATACAAAGAATGCAAGCCCTCTACGTGTCGGTCCACACTCTGAGCGAGTATCCACACTCCAATTAATTCAGAATACTGACTTCAGTCAACCGGTTCTATCAGCTGAATGCCCTTAAGCCATTAGCTGTTTCCTAGTCAGAGATTCTATATTTTTCTCTCACTCTCTCTTCCTTTCCCTATCACCAGCCATAAGAAACCCCTATGTTTGAAAAGGAACTTGTGTGTTCTCTAATAACAGACCTTTTTTACTCTCCTGTCTAAACTGTAGTGTATGACACTGTTATTTACATTGTAGTGTAAATAACTCAATTTCCTCATTATGCTGAGTAAATATCTTCTTTTTATGTATATATTCTGTAATATATATAGATTATATAATCTAGAATAGTAAATATATATTTTCTTTACAATATTTATTGCTCACTAGGACTGTATTTAGTTTGATCTGTTTGTGTCTATATTCCTCGTACTTCTAGGAAAGCACAAATCATGCCAGTTTTTTAGCAGGGACTTTAGTGGGACTATGTTGGTACCAAAAATTTCTACTAATAGGAATTACTCTCTTCCTGCTACTGAAAGACTCTGTAAAGTATGAGTTGTGACAATTCTATTGGCTTGTCTTAGTTGGGCAAGTAATCAAGGATGGCAGACTGTGGCAGTCCAAAATCAGCATATTATAGCCCATTCAGCCACACTTCGCTGAATGGCCAATACAAAAGAAAATGGAGTGGCACAGATAGTAAATGATTATGTTTAAAAGTACAACTAGTGAGAAAAAGGGATTTGGAAAATGCTATCAAACTTTATCAAGGAAATAGAAATTATTCCTTGGTTAATAATAAAGAATTCCTATGGTTTTCGACTGCAAGCTAGAATATAGAACCCCAGAAGAAGCAGGCTTACTACAAACAAGCCTACAATTGTACTGTATTGAGCAGTTCTGGACAATTTTGTCTCTGAGGCAGTTATTCTTCTCATAGTTAAGAAGAACAAGTTGCTTTTGGGATGGTTTTGCTGCATAGGTCACTGCTCTCATATTAATTAATTTTAAAACTGAACATTTTTTGCCCTTTCACTTCATTCACCCACATAGACCTCTTGGCATTTCTACCTGCCTTTATATTTATTGGATTAGAATTGTCTTGTGCTTAAAGGAGGTCATTCTTTAGTATTAACAAGAGTTTTTAGGCCCTCCAGCCCTTCTCTTTATGATCTTATCCCTTGAGACTCTTTCAAGTATATCTTCCAAGATGCTGAAGTCTGGCCTCTTGAAGTCCAGGGATTTCAGCTTGATTTTCACTCTCCTCTCTGCCCTCAAGATCCTGATCTCCACCATCTCATGGCCACTGAATCCAAGGCTCACTTCAGTCTTCACAGTAATACCAAGTCATCTTTGTTGTAAGAGTTTGTAAGAGGGAAGTAAGAGGTACAGCAGAGCTTCTTTACTGCTTGGAGGAGGAAGTTCTTATCTCCTGGAAACTCTCTGAGGAAGCTCTTATTTTGTTTGATCTTATGATTCTTGTGTGTTAAGACACACATAGCAAATTCAGAATCACTGTGTTTCAAGCAACACGGTCCTTACTGAATGAACTTTTACAAACAACTCATTCTGGTGAATGTCTGTTCCAAGTAGAGCTAATGACAAAACTGACTTTGACTTCAGATTCAGCAGAATTCCAGCATTGGAGAAAAGTAAAGATGTCCATTTAATACCTCTGGAATAATATGAAAAGATACAAGAATAGAAAGGAAGAGAAAAATAGCCATGTTAATGTGACAAAGAATCCTGAGTATTATTGAACTTTATTCTGTTTGTTCACAAAATCCATATCCTCTTGGATAAAATGGAGCAATTGGAAAGGTGAAGAAATGAAAGGAAATAGAAGAGAGTCAGAGACCATGAAGACCAGAGCTATAGGAAGAAAACATGTTGCATAAACAAGAGTTTTTAACTAGGTATGGAAAAAGTAGTGCAAGACAATAGGTTATCTCAATGTGGAGGAAAAATTGAGACAAATCTGCAGGGAAAAGGAAAATTGAGAGAGCAAACTAGTTTCGTAGTGTTAACAATCATGAAGTCTAAAATAGTTAATGGATTAAAATGCTACAATATTGTCTGGAAGGTAGGCAAGAACTCAGATGAACTATTTAAGGACAAGGGTGAGGTATTAATGACATACGAGGTTCATATTGTCAGGAGGCTGAATGAATCCTGTGCTAGTCTATGTATGAAAGAATTTGAAGGTTATATTCCACAGCCTGGGATAAATTGTTCCAGTGAAGCAAGTGAAATTCTAAAAGGCTTTATCGTCACAATGAAGCTAGGAGTTAGGATATTAGACCTATTAAAAGTGAGAGAGAACCAGGCCAGGATAAATTACATACTGGATGTCTCCACAAAACACTGTAGGAGTAAGCAGGAACATTTCTGAATTAGATATTTGTCTGACTATGAAAAAGGGGAAGACCAATTTAGTGTGAGCTGCTAAGACAATTTATCATTTAAGTAAAGGACCTAAATGTTACATGAGCACTACCAATCAAAACTCAACATTAATTGTATCTAATGTTCTGGAAACACTCATATGAGAAATGCTTCATCATAAGATACTGCACTTCACAGAAATTGCTAAGTACAGTAATAAATATATGAAATCACGTGGACATGGCTTCTCTTTGATAGCAATTTAAATTCATTTCATCTATGCTACAGTTTGCAATGTGTTTTAAGTTCTTGAGCAATTATCCACGGATGTTGTTTTAACCAGTGTTATTTTGAGGGATTGGTGGCTGAATGCTTATGTTTTGTTCACGTTTTCCCAAACCTGAAATTATGCCATGGTCTGTCCACTGGCAGACTACTTTAGTCACTCAGTCTAGGTGGTTATTTGATGGTCAGGCAGCTATCAAAGGTAGCTAGAGATAAGGAACAAAGACTTTGTTAATTACCGCTACATTCAAAGGTGGGTTCTGGGTTGACTTAAGATTGTTATGGTTCAGAATCCCATTGTTTAGAAGGATGTAGGGGGTGGAAGACAGAGCCCCGTGTTGACATGCTGGGGGAAAGCTCTGAGAGCAAAAAAGGCTGAGCCAATCAGTTAGTCCTCTCTTATAGCCTAACCTTTAACGCACCTCTCTCAATACAGCTCACTGGGAGGATTCTCTTAAGGTGAAATGCACATTTTTCTTCATAAAAGCCCAAATCTATACATCTGAAAATTTTGGTGATTTTCAAACAGTGGCCTTTTGTGTGTGTGCATACATGTGTGCATATCTATTATGTATTTGTGTGTGACATAATTTACATTCCTTCTTTTAAAGGTGATATATTGATACCCGTTGTAAACTGCTGTATGATTTCCAAATTGCATGAATATTTAATTTGATTACATTAAGTAACAAACAACTTTACAGCCCAACTAGACTTTACCTCACTAACTTGACATCATGAAGGCAACAGTACTAGAATCAGAGCTATCAATATACTGTGGAAAATATTAGCTACTTAAGAGACTTTTGGAAACCATTATTCAGTTCTGCCAGTTAAAAAGCACATTTTATGCCACAAGTGCAGTGTATAGATCTAGAAGCCAATACTTTGACTATTATGAAGTAATGTGCAGGATGGTGAGGCATGGAAGATTCCAAAAAATTTTGAAACAAGATTAAGACATGGACAAGTGAGGAAGAAAGAAGAGGTGATTCAAATTCAGATGTAATGTTTAGATGTTGGTCACATTTTTTAAAAAGTGGAAATTCAGATAGAAGTCAGGATTTATGTTTCTTGGATACTACTGATTGATTGTGAAAGAAGTTTTAGTCTACCCAAATAGTGACACAATGTTGCAATTATTTATTTAAAGATATTTGATGCATTGGAAATTTGAACGACATTGATAAATAATATGTGTTTCAGTATTTCCTAATCTTGCACTGGTTTCAGAATATGCTCTCTCAAATAGGGTTTGGTCTTCAAAATTACATAGTCAAGAGGTTTGTACACTACTCCTGCCTGGATTTATCAAGGAATTGAGGTATTTGCATGATTCTGGGAGCTCATTTAAAAAAGGCATGTTTAGCACACAGAATCCAAACTTTATCTGGATATCTGAGCACTAGAGCACCTTAGTGAAGGTAACTAATCTTATTCTTTTTGCTTAATATATGAAATCTAATTAATTTTAATCAGATTCAAGAACTTTTTCCTGAGGTCCAACCTAAATCTACCCTTTTCCAGCTTCAAACCATGACCTCTCATCCTTTCCTTACATGCCCTATTGAAAGTTCTTCCCTAGCCCTCTTAATGTTTTACATGTTGTCACAAATGTCATTCCACAGAAATGAAATGCTGTAGCATTAAAGAAAGCACTAGATACCCATCATTGCCTAAGAAAATATTTCTCACTTTAATGTTGCCAAGCAAATTTATTTAAAAAGAATTCTTGAAGGAAGCTTATAGTAATGCATATACATTTTTCAACACTTCTCCCTATCCCACAGGTGAAAAAAGGTTAGAAAATAAGCTTAAAAGAATTGTACTTACAATTTTTCTTCTGTTTTACATTCAAGAATACTGTTTTCTCTCCTTTTTTCTCTTCTCCTTGTTTTGCATACTGAGCAAAAGACCACAGTGGTTCTATTTTTTAGCCTTTGTAGTGACTTTGTAAAGAAATAAAATGAAAGAATGAGAAAGGGAAGACAGAAAAATTTGTTACAACGTTTGATATGTAATGTCTTATGAAGGTGAAGGATATATGACTTTCACAAGTTCAAACCCAATGCTCATGCTCATAACCGTACCATCAAAATTATAAGGAATTCAACTTCCAGCATGAAAAATTTTGTGACCGGCATATTTTTTAATTCTTGTTTAATTACACCGAAACCACCCAATCTGATTTCTACATCAGAGAACAGTGCCTTTATACAAAAAGTTATGAATTCAAGTGGTCTTTGTAATCAGCAGCTTTCCTGCCTGCACAAGGAACATGTGTATCCCATTTGTCTCCATCTTTCAAACAGCATTAGAAGTTAACCTCTTTATCGATTGTAATTACTGTTAGCGATGAAGTTACAGGTTCCAGTGTTCCACTGATTGGTCAAGTGCTCAATTGGAAGGGGTCAGGAATTCTCATTAGTATGTCAACTATTTGTGTTTTTCTGTAAAACCATGGCAAATTGAAAGAAAGAAGATCAATAAGGCCTGTGAGATGGAAAGATTTTGCAAGTGAGTAACTAAATTGTATAGAGTTGTTATTATATAAAGACTATCCCTGAATAACAGTGTAAACCTATTTGTCTGCACAGCTCATCAAGAGGAAGGAATACGTGCAACATTTATGGCAAATGGATGCAACAAGAGTAACCTGTTATTGTATGGTGCAAAGAATACATACACCTGTTGTAAACCTGGTCTACTTCTCTGTCTTTTGTATTCACTCATTGCTCCACACAAGATAAGAGTCAGAGATCTTTGTTAATATTCTTCCCTTTTAGGGCATACAAGGGGATAACTCACTATTTTACCCATCTGAAGCCTTGAAGTACTATCAAAGGTTCCATGGAGAACAGAGTCTGCACAAATGTGGTGCATATTTAGACCTGAAATCTTAAAGAGAAGAGACAAACGCGTGGAGATAGTTGGCACAGCATGACAACGGTTTGCCTTCTGTTCTTATAGAAAAGCCAAAGCAGAAAGCTGCAACTGTCTTGTAGTGCTTTTGCTTCCATGCCTCACTTGGTGAAAAACCAAAAACCAAGTCTACCTGAACCTGGAATCCTACTATTTAGAAGAGGAAGGGGAATCTTTGCAGGCAGAATGGCTGATTTACTTGTTGATTTTCACTTTAAACCAATGAACCGTAAAAGTAGGGTCCAAATCTGCAACACTTAACACAGTCAGAAGCAACAGTGTGGATGAGCACATCTACCAAAGCAATAACGAATGACCCCCAACCTTCCATACTTTCTGGTGGAGAAAAATCATTAAAATTGTTTTGAGGTGGAAAAAGAGCTAATATTTGTTATGTTTTAATCCATTAAGTTAATTCCTGTTCGCGTTTCCAAATCCTTTTATATATGCTATGTACAAAAATATCACTAACAGCACAAGGAAGATAAGATGCTCAACATTTCCTTCCAACTCATCTCCAACTATACATTTGTCTAGATTTTATACTTGTTTCCTTCCTTTGGTCCAATTCATTCTGATATTATTTTTCTTTCTCACGTCCTACTTAAAAAGAATTCAGTGAAAATAGTTTGCTTGATACCTCTTGATATCATTATATTGTATAGCTTGGTAGTTAAGACTTTTTCTAGGAAAGAAACACTTTACAAGTAGAGTATGGGCACAATTATATCTAGAGTTTTCAAAATACTTTTCTTCTCTGGGAACATTGAGAAGAAAGAGAATTAATAAAAGTAATTGCTAACAGCAACAAAGCAAATTTCTGTGCTTGTTTGGTGGGGGTTTTTCCATTAAAAAACAACAAAAACTTCCTCATCATTCTGAAAGCATCATTTGTGCTGAAAATCTCTCTCGCATTTCGTTTTTCCATCATATCATATGATATTGTATAAAACTGTGAAGATGTGTAGGCCGTGCTTCTGTATGGTGTTTTTTCTAAAGTACAAAGTATTTTGTATAATATATATGAATTGATAGTTGCAAATTAGAATCAGATAAAATGCGCTTTCTTGAATAACCCAATAATTACACTGAGTCATGTAATGTGTCTCTAGAGCCACTCTATTCTAGTTTGCTTAAGGAAGGACTGACTGAACACATTCTGTTTACGAGCCATTCCATTTCTATTTTATCTAGTTCTTCAATATTTATCTTCAATTGCTTTTTACTACTAGGAACATTTGCATGAAAACAGGACCCTTGTTTTTCAGGATTCTATCTGCTACCACTGCTTGTTCTTAGCCCAGAGTCATAATAGAGTGTTTAAAAATCATCTTCTCATTCATTTACGGAAAAGAGATGACTTGTCATTAAAAACAAAGTGAAAATGTCCCCAGATTTTGTCTTTGAATGTGGCTTGAAAGGAAAACTAATGGATTCTTAATGTCAAACTCTATTTTCTTACAAATGCACATAATAATACACAGCTAGGAAAGCAGAAAGAAGAATCCTTTACAAGGTATGAAAGGTACTCTAGGGAGCTAGGGATCTAGATTGCAGTAAGTGGATTTTGCTATGGTAACACCACCTATACCTCTTTAAATTCTCTAACGTCATCAAACTCTATGTTGATTTTACTTAATTACATGGATTTCTTACTCAGACAAATTCTTACTTGTCAAGTAGGACACCAGCAGAGATATTGTTATGGTTTTGAGGTCACAGGAGCATTTACACTCCAGACAAGCTATTCTCACTTAAAATAAACCATACTTTTACACCTGATTTTGGCAGACTGCAGACTTATATTTGGATCGGGAGTATTTCAGATCTTAGCTAATGAACTAGAACTGTCATTACAGATACCGACACAAACTTTTCAGTAAAAACATTATTTTTCTAATATTAAAGAAAACAAAAAGGAAGAAATTGAAAGTAGTTACCTAAATTCTTTGCACACTTGACACAGAGGGCTGGTACCTGCCAGTACAACAGCCTGTCATTCTCTGTTAACTATTCCAGTAGCATAGACGCCTAAAGGATTTAAGCCGTTAGTTAACTGATGTGTCAAGGGGTTTATCCTAAGATTAAATCAACCAGTTAATGTAGTTGTTGAGCTAACGGGCCCAAAACCAAAACAAGGAGAGTTCAAAAACCGTTCATAAATTGCAGGCAAAAAATGAAACTGACTCGATATGGGGAAAACAACAAAACACATTTAATTCACCCCACATAAAAACCCCACACAAAGACATACAGAGATTAATCACATGTTTCTACACACCTGAGCCAAATTGCTAATCCCTCAAAGAGAATAGACTTCCAGCTGTTCCCACTTCTGTGAAAACGTGGAGTCCATCTAGTCCATGCACACATCCCTCAGCATCAGCAAGCATTTTAAGTTCTAGTTCTCCATTCCATGGCCTTCCAAGCCAGTCCTCTATTTCCAGTGAGCTGATTCCTAGCATCATAAATGAGGGGATAACTTTCACCATTTCAGCAAACCATGGAATTCAGATGATACCTTCCTTCTGCAGGTCCTAGAGGTACCACTCACTCTCTCGCTATTCCCAGAGCAAGATGGCTGTATTTTCAGCACGCAGTGACACGTGCTCTCTCTGGGAAGAAAACAAGAAGATGGATGTGTGATGAAGGAGTTGGGAACCCAAAACTGAAAGGTTCAAACCCGCCAAAAAGAACACAGCTTGCTATTTGCAAGTCAAACATCTCACAAAATTTCAAGCTATGACAGGTGTCTGGTGAGGGAAGTCACATTCCAAGTAATAAATAAAAACCGCAATATGGGAAATCGAGGTATTTTTCACTACTTACACAATGCCAATGAAACAGCTGTGTGTGCATATGTTATGGGACAAGGGATTACAGCTGTACATACATAACTCTTGAGAGCATGCATATTTGTGAGTGATTACATAAATCATGTCAGACGGAAGGCTAACACACCAGTGGGTTCTTTGTCATGGGGTTCTTTCCATGTATTTATATTGATGAGGCACTGAACAAATCCCTGGGCAATGAGACTGAAAATATTTAAACTTTCTCAGATTACAGGGTGCCTCAGACAACAGCAATTTGATTGCCTCCCGTGCATTGTTTGTGTTTTTTCTTTCTCGACTTAGATTAGATTCTCAGCTGGATTGAGAGGGTGAAACATGGCCAAGGACTCAAACAATTCATTACTTGTCCACATACAAACCTCATTATTCTCCACAGAAACTATTAGCCGGCTATCAAGCGTTCAGGAATAAGCAACCTGAGATAATGATAGCATGAGGTTTTAAGTTTTCAAATCATACTAGGTGTTCAGGAAGTGTTTCTCAAACATACAGGCAGATTTTAAACTTCTCCAGAGAAAGAGTCTCCCCAACACCCCTGGGGAGCCTGTTCCAGGGTTTCACTGTGAAGAAGTTTCTTCTCATATTGATGTGTATTGTGGTTTGAAAATTACCAGAATTTTCAGACTTAGAGGGTTGTTCTTTCATGAAGAAAAGAAAACGTTCTGTGGCTTTAAGAGGACTTTCCCCCCTGGAACTGTGCCAGGGGGAGTGTCCTTTCCCAAAGTCCCGTGGTCAGGACGGTATAAAAGACCAGGCAGCGAGTTCCTGGTCCTCTTTCACTCCTGT
>JAOXOE010033085.1:0-46484 GCA_028565055.1 Phoeniculus purpureus
GCAGCTCTGTGTCCTCCTTGAACTGAGGGGCCCAGAACTGGACACAATACTCCAGATGTGGTCTCACTAGTGCAGAGCAGAGGGGGAGAAGAACCTCTCTTGATGAGCTAACCACCCCCGTTCTGTTCCACCCCAGGATGCTGTTTGCCCTCTTGGCCACAAGAGCACATTGCTGGAAACTCACAAATGAGAGTTGTCTGTCTGATATCCTAGTTGCTTCCATTAATCCCATACTCTGAGGCTCATTCTAGGAAAAGCTAAAAAGTAATTAGGCAGTTTAAACTGCAGCGGTGGTGTGGCAAGCTGAGCACAGCAATTTTATCAGTGATACGTACAGATGCTTTGGCAAATTTATATGGAGTAGGAAGCTGCAGATAGATTTGTGTTGGGGAAGAACTTACCCCAGTTTCTCTTTTAGATGATACATTTCCTCACGCACTATGCTGACAAGATTGAGTCCGTCCAATTCTCGGACCAGTTCTCCGGTCCAAAACTTATGCAAGAGTAAGTATGTATAAAGCTGGATCTCTCCTCCCAGTAGCTGTTGTAACACTAAGCAAAACAGGGACTGATGGGCTTATTTGTGTTGTGAAGTCTGCTGGGATGCACACAGAAAAATGGGGAGCAAAGGTGACACAGGTGAATAAATACACTCCAAATGCTGTGTTAGTTGAAAAGATGAAGCTGCTATGCTGCAGTTAGGGCAGCTACACATGTTAGGTAGCACTTGTGTATGTGGATAGATACATGGAAACACTGAGTAACCCAGCTGAAGGTGTATGGCAAGTTAGGGAAATGATATGGCAGGAGGAAAACTCAGTGTGTTCACTTGGATGCTATTTGAGAGCTAGGTTTAAGCAGAGCCTGCAGTGTTTAAAAAAAAACTCCAGAACATCAGGGCTGCTTGCCCTTCCCCAGCTGATAGGGCTAAATACTGCATAGCTGAATCCATTACGTGGGTTCAGGCCGATTATCAGCTTTGACTGAGAAGTGCACAGATTTGAGTATCTCCCTGTTCCTCTCAGCCTCCTGCTCTCAAGCTGCTTTTAGCTACTGCTTCAGAGCAGCAGTGGTGGGTGATTTGTCTTCTCTGAACTGCCATGTAGGTTTTGCAAGGGTGTACTATGCTCATGGGTATATAAATAAATGATTCATATCAAAACTTGAATCTGCTCTCCAACAGAAGGAACACTTTGATTAAAAGTGCTTTGTACTGAAATTGCTAGGCTTTGGAGGATCTCTGAAATGGAACCCTGCTTTTCTTACATTCTGTGGGGTTTGGGGAAGTGAAGACCTGAAATCTTTAGAATTCTCTTTTTCTGATATTTATATAAGATCTGTAGTGGAATAAACAACCAAAAAATAACAGAATAGAAACATGGATGTCGTTTAAAAATATGCAGCCCATCTTGAGGCTCAGATGATCTGACAATCAGATCGATGGTCTTCTTAGCAAGCTTTACATTAATGATGCTTCACTGCATGCTTTGGAGTAGAACACTTCAAGAAACTCTATAGTTTGAAACTTAAAATTGGGTCACACCCGGGCTTTTAATCTTGTTTATTTTGAGTAGTTTGCGGGCGTATCTTGGTTCTTGATGTGGTTTTCCCTAATGGTGTCAGATGTTCCTGTGTCCCTATCTTTCTTTACTCATTCCAGCCTGTTTTCTTTTCTACCAGAGAGGGCCAGCTCACAAAACTGCCTGAAACTAAAAAGACACTTCTGTTTACATTTAATGGTAAGAGAACAGATGTATGTGTGTGTTTGTGAATCTAGGGGAGTGTGATGCTTTATTTGTGCAAGTCATGTGCTCAGGTTCTGTCATCTGTGGAGAATAATACATGACCAGGGAGTCCAGTCTAGAAGTGGTTCTTAGCAAAATTCAAGGCTGTAGCTCCAAGTGAAGCAATGTCAGAGCTGAATTCCACCCTCGTGTTTGTACTAATAATACTAAGAAGAATTGTGTGGAGGAGACATGCCTGTCACTTTGTAAGGAATCTCAATGTGATCTCCAAAGCTAAAAGCCTCTTTTAGTTATTTAAGTCATTCCTAAAGAGGAGGATGAGAACATCTTTCTTTCACAAATGGTGTGAGCAATAAGGAAGGAGCGTTAGGACAAGTAGAAAAATCCTGCCAACTGCTCTCAGTGAACAAGAAATTCTTTATTTCAGTGCCTGGTTTGGGCAACACTTCCCCAAAGGACATGGAGGCTTTGCTGCCTCTGATGAGCATGGTTATCTACTCAATTGACAAAGCAAAGAAGTTCCGTCTGAACAGAGAGGTAAGCAGGGTGTATTTTTCTGTTGTCTGAATACTGTATGAAATTGCAGTCATTACCATTGGATCGTTCATCTTCACACGGTGGGAACCTTGCACTTCTAGTCTGGCTACCAGAGATACTGCATCCTGCTCCTGGGGAGATCCAATATTAACTGTGTTTACCTTTCGTTCTGGAAAGGGTAAACAAAAAGCTGACAAGAACAGGGCTCGTGTGGAAGAGAACTTCCTTAAACTGACTCATGTGCAAAGGCAGGAGGCTGCCCAGTCCCGCCGAGAAGAGAAAAAACGGGCTGAGAAGGAGAGAATTATGAATGAAGAGGATCCTGAAAAACAGCGTCGGCTGGAGGTGAGGTGGATTTTCAGTTTGTTGTGAGCTACTGGCAGATTTCTCCTACAATCTCTCTAAGGCTACTTGTAGGTGTCCCAGCAATGGCCACTTCTGATTTCTTATTTGTGGGGAGGCAGACAAGTCTGGGGTATATACTGTTGCTTTCTGAAACATGCCAAGGCTCCCAGTGAGGATCCACTCACCTGGGTAGAGATATGAACCCAAGCACTGGAGGTGGCCTTTGTTTGGCTCTTTTCATGCTTTGACGAGTTCACCCATGTTCATTCAGATCTCTCTGTCTCTGCCTACAGGAAGCTGCTTTGCGGCGTGAGCAGAAGAAACTTGAGAAAAAGCAGATGAAGATGAAGCAAATCAAAGTGAAAGCTATGTGACTCCATTGTGAGAAGTGTCTCAGTGCCACCTGCAGAATTGTAATTCGCAGGGTATGAAGACCTGAACTCCACAATCCTATACTTCTTTGAACACTAGTAGCCATTAAGAGAAATGTTCCTTGCATTGGTGTTTATTCAAGTATCACAGCAACATGCAGGTGTATGTAAAGAGCTTTGTCTCGGCAGTTTTATTCCAGATGGAACACATTTTTGCTATTTTTGTTTTATTTTTTAAAGAAAGCAATATTCTTGAATGCTCTTCGTCATTTATTCTTTAAAAACAGACGGTTGTAAACCTGTCCATGTGTGCTGGTAACAGATTCATGCTTTGATTTTAAAGGTTGGTTTTAGTTGTTGAGAGGGAAGGGAGGAAAACTGCACAATAAACATTTAATGTGCATTCATTTTCATTAAGCTTGTAAAAGGCACAAAACTTAGAGCCTTCCATACACGTTCTGGATTCTTCACGGATTTCAGCCCAGTAGAAGTGATTTTTTAAATTATTATTATAAACAAGGGACTGAAACAGTATTAGATCACCTGGGGACATGAATGATGTCAGTGTAAAACAGATGGATTAGACACAAGGGAAACGAGTATGTGCACAGTTTCCTACTTGTGGTTTCAAATGCTGCAAGCTTAATATAGTGTCAAGTCTGGAACGTCAGCATGGTGTTTCTTTAGGAGCAAGCACTTGGTGAGTTAGCAGCTTCAGCTAGTTTCCTTGAATATTTTTAACTACAAGTTTGCCTTGAAAACTTCTGTCTTGATCTCAGCAGCTGCTGCCTTACACACTTCAGCCAGAAGCTGAATCAGTGAAGCAGCTGCGATTGCCAGTTTCCTCAAGCAAGTCAAAATGATTCAGAGGACTCAAATCCTACATGATATTTCGAGGTCCCTTCTGTAACAAATCCTCTTCATCTGGTAAATGATCACTTCAGGTTATTGAATATAAATACGGAGAATGAAGTGAATGCCCCGGTGCAGGCACTTTGATAACTGAGAGAGCTCTGCATTTTATAAATGCTTCTTGTCTAGAAAGAATTTTCTTGTTGCTTGTAACAGACTTTTAACAGTTTTGTGGGGAAAAATGTCTTGCATTTTCTTGTTCAATACTTTGTGCAAACTTGGTTCTGAGGCAATAAGAATGGGCTGCTGTTGAAACAGGAATTGCTTAAACTTCTCGTTCCAGCATGGGGTACTTCACACTGATTTAAATGCAAATGTCTGTAACCTTATACATGTGGATACATTACTTTTATAATGATTGGTAAAATTATTTAAAATCAAAACTAATGTAGATTCTGTAGAAATTTTAGCAGTATTTAGCTTTAAAGATGATTATGGCATCGTTTCACTAAGTTCTTTAAAAGGAAATACTGGTGTTTGCTGTTTAAGGTTAAGTGGACAGCTTTCCTGAAGTCCCATATATTTGTGGGCCATGGCAGCTAATTTTGTTATATGAACACTCTGATGAAGAGTAAAAATATAACTGAAACACTCCACGTGCCTATTTACTTTACTTGGCTGGATTCTCTTTCTTTTTCTAGTAAAATCTCAAGGTCTCCTGGGTTGGTTTCAGTGTAGGTTTTAAACACCTGCTTTTACCTCTGTTGTAATACTGGTGGGAGTGATGCCACAGGGAGCTGTTCTTAGTGAGCATGGAGGAAGCTGCTTCTCCCTTCCTACACCATCTTCCCATGATGGATAGGGATAGACCTTCTAATAAGGCTGGGGCTTTACAGGTTCTATACCAGGGGCTAGAGCTGCTGTTGAAGGCAAATTTTTTTGTAACCCTGGAGCTGTTCAAGGCAGGATTGGACGTGGCACTTGGTGCCATGGTCTAGCCTTGAGCTCTGTGGTAACGGGTTGGACTTGATGATCTGTGAGGTTTCTTCCAACCTTGGTAATACTGTGATACTGTGATAATACGTAAGGGCTGTACTAACTCAAGGTGTTTCTGGTCTGTGTTGAACAGCTGAAGGACACTTAAGCGTCGTTGAACAGATGGTTGACTTTCCTGCAAGACAGGACACCTAGGCAATTTGGGCTCAAAGAAGATACTAATCAATAGGCTGTCAAGACGGTAACTCAAGATCCATGCGTCCCCTAGCTGAACTGTCCTCACCACACACCCATTTTAACACCAACAATCACACCCATGGGTCAAACTGCCCATGCCCTGGGAAAGCCCTGTCCTGAGCATGCATAGTGAAACAAAGAAACTGGAGAATGTTATGAAGCAGGCATTCATTTGTATTGCAGCACTGGGCCCATGGAGAGAGGGGGGGATCCCTCAAATCACATGTGTCATTAGTTTATAATACACTTCTTAGTGGATAAAGGTTAGTAGTGCATATTCATTAGGCTTCTTTGAAAAGACAGGGTTATATACATGAGTTCTAATAGGTCATGTACATAAACTCTTCCTCGATAGAGCACGTGTAGTAATGTCTCTCAGGGTGGGGGGAAACATCTCATAGTGAATCCTGTGCTGCAAGTTACCTTAGGTCCCAAGCTCAGCAAGGCCAAAGCACTGCTCCGTCATCTCAAATCTCTCAAACAGCCAGTTTTATGCAGCTGAGCTACATTTTGTAAATCCAACATCGTCTCTCAAAATCTATTTAATTCTGAAAGCTAAAAAGTTACTCACTGGTGAAGATGCTTGTTACAGGGCGAGATTAAGGTTCCTTTCTATCACATAGCAGAGAGTAAGTATGTGGTCATTTTAATGGTAGGAATTTTATAGCAAATTAGCTCTGTGACTGAAATGGTGATCACCGGTAGAAACTTGATGGATGTGTGTATTACGCTGGTTTAAGGTGGTACGGATGAGTGAGTGCCTTCACAGTTCAGGGAGGTCGCCTTGTGGACGAACAGTGAGCCCCCAGCTCTGCGCAAAACTGCTCCAAAGAAACTCGGCCTTGCGTGTGGAGCAGCCGTCACCCAGCGGGCGAAAGGGCCGCGATCCGGGGTAACGCCGGGCGGCGGGGGCGACCCACCGTCGCCACAAACATGGCGCCGGGGCCTGCCCGCCGCCGCGGGAGACGACGTGGTGACGTCACGCGCGCGTCGCGGCCCGGGCGAGCGTCCGCGCTGCGTAGCGGCGCGCTGACGTCAAGGGCGCTGCGTCTGCTGGCGGTAAGCGGCGGCCGTCGTCCGAGGAGCGCGAGCGGGGTTGGGGGTGGGGAGAGGAGAGCGGGACCCTCGGCTGCGGCCTGGGGCCTTTGCTGGGCACTGCCTGAGGATTTGTGCCGAGGCTCGGCCGCGATCCGCTGTCACCCGCTGTCGTGCCCGCAGGTCCCCGGCCTCTGCCAGCGGTGTGCGGTACCGACCCGCGGATCCATGTCTTTTCTCGTAAGTAAGCCCGAGCGGATCAGGGTGAGTGTCGAACCCACACCCCCAACCCGGGTCCCCTCACCGCGGCGCTGGGCGGGACCGGCCGCTCGGGAAGCACCTGGGAGTCCCGTTAAAGTGGGATAGCTGTGCGCGAGTGCCGTGGTCACTCAAACCGGGCGGCCCTGCGCTGGGGCCCTTGCTTGGAGACCTCGTTTGTGGGGCGAGGGCCCCGGAATTTAGAAGTGTGGGACTGTAGGGGTTCCCCCCCCCTTCAGTTTTCTTTAAAGAGCTTCTGCCTCACTTGGGTCACCGTCACTGCATCGCTTTGCGTGCAGTAGACCTTTAAGAATGTCAAGTTCAACCCCTGGGTTGTCCCAGTGACTGCTTCTGTTACGTTCCTTGGAAAGCTGGACCCCACAGCTTTGTTTAACTGAATTCTGCAGTGAGCAGGTTTTGTGTGAATAAACCTTGCTGATACCCTGAACTAGTGGTGTCGTATGTGAGTTCTGAGTCATTGCTACCTAAAGACTCCTTGGTGCTTCCTAGGACTGCCTTCCCTTGCACTAAATGAGCTCTTTTTCTGTTATTTTACCAAAGAGACACATTCTAACACAGGAGTAGTTGCAATAACTTCATGCTAGTGTCACAATCGATACTCTGCAAACCTAACATTGCATCTTGTGTACCCACACGTATCTTGAGATAATTTTTATTTTAATTGTGTGGTCAAGCGGAGTGCTGGAGACCTTTCTCTGCACAACCTAAGGCTTGCTGCCAACTAAAGTGTGAATTGTGCAGCAACCGTAAAACGTTTTAGTTCTAATTTTGTATTCAGTCAACAGACATACAGCCAGAATAATTAAGTTCTCAGAGATGTCACCTCATTCTAAATACTTGAAGCTTTTTTTTTTGCACTTATTACTCACAAAGCTTTTCAATGTCTAAAGGAGTTCTGGCGTAGTTACTGTTTTTGCTGTATGTGCATGTATGAAAATTCTTGTTTAAATGACACAAGATCCTGTTGAAGTTACTGTGAATGCATGCTGGGCAGGAGGAACAGCGGTGGGTGCTGGGTGCTTGCTGTCATGGTGGCACAAGAAGATGATATCTTTGACCAGAGTAAGGGTGTAACTGATCGTGCAGCTAATTGCTTTCAGACCACCACAGAATCCTTGAAGTGTTGTGATTCTCTTGTGTTTTTTGTGAGGGATGGGGAAAAGCAATTTGTGTCTGGATGGAATAACTGATTATCTGCAGGATTTTTGTTTTCTTTCAGCGGTGGGTGTCTGAAAAGCTCATTGTTGAGGGCTTAAGAGAGTTTGAACTGTTTGGAGGTAAGTTTTCCTCTTGTTAGATGACATTGTTAGAAATGTTTTACTTCAGCTGCAAGGCCTGTTAATTTGGTTGCAAACAGAAGGGAGACCAGAGAGCTCTTCCATCACATGTTAGCTGCAGGAGGAGGCATAGTGACAAACAATGAGGAAAAGGTTGAGGCGCTTAATGATGACTTCACCTCAGTCTTTAGTAACAGGACCACTTTTGACAAAATCCAGCTCCCTCAGCTAGGGAATGGGGACCAGAAGCAGAATGGTTGCCCCACTGTCCAGAAGGAGATGGTCAGACCTGCTGCACCACGTACATGGCACAGATTTATGGGGCTGGATGGGATGCATCCAAGAGCTGAAAGAGCTGGTGGGGCTGCTCATCAAACCACTTTCTATCATTTATCAGCAGTCCTGGCTGACTGGGGAGACACCAGCAGATTTGAAATCAGCCAGTGGAACCCCAGATATAAGAAGGGATGGAAGGGTGATCTGGGAAATCACAGGCCAGTTAGTCTGCCTTCAGTACCAGGGAAGATGATGGAACAGATCATCTTGAGCGCCATTATGTGTTACCTGCAGAACAACCATGGGATCAGGCTGTACCTTGAGCACTGGGTGCAGTTTTGGGGTCCACAGTACAGGAAGGACATCAAGGTGTTGGAGAGGTGCAGAGAAGGGCTACTGAGCTGATAAGTGGTCTGGAGAACAGGTCTTATAGGGAGAGGCTGAGGGAGCTGGGGATGTTCAGCCTAGAGAAGAGGAGGCTGAGGGGAGACCTCATTACTCTCTACAACTACCTGAAGGGACGCTGGAGTGAGGCAGGTGTTTGCCTCGTCTCCCTAGGGACTAGCGATAGGTCAAGAGGAAATGGGGTCAGGTTGTGCCAGGGGAAGTTCAGATTGGATCTTAGGAAAATCTTCTTCCCTTGGAACAGGCTGCCCAGGGAGGGGCTGGAGGCGTTCAAAAAACAGGCAGACATGGTGTTTCAGGAGACAGGTTAGTGGTCAGGGGTTGTAGATGGACGGTTAGACTTGATAATCTTGAAGGTCTTTTCCAACCTTGGTGATTCTGTGTGTTCTAAGAGTAAAAGAGGTGAATAAATCCTGTTGTAGCATCAGATATGGTTACTCGAGCTGGCTCATGTATAAAGTTAATATGAAAGTGTCCAAGATCTACTGAATTATTTAGAAATCTCATTGCTGCTGCCAGCTGTGGTGTTTAGTGATCCTGCAGTCTCTATTTCTTAGCATAGTCACTTTTTCTTCTATGCAAAAGATTGTTTTGAGATTTGTGAAGTGTAATTATGTTTCTGCAAGTAAAAATGGGTTTCGAAAGGCTGATGATGACTCCTCAGTGTGCCTGCAGGAAAGCTGATTGGTTTCTGTTCTGCTTTGCCCATAACAAACAGAATCGTTCGCTGGAGTGTAGAATTCCTGGAATAACTGGAGCTTAGGAAAAGGGACTAGATCTTGGGCTGCCATGTAGAGTAGGATGGTTTTCACTACTTTAAATGACTTCAGGTAGTTTCTCCTCTATTTCAGTGAAGTAGATGTGTCATGTTGAATGTATTTAAAGGTATGATACCAAAACTTGTTATGTTAAGTGTACAAACAGCAGCGCTATTTGAATCTATCTAAGTCTGTATGTGACAATGTGGTTATTTTTAGTCCTTCAGCCGTGTGTGTAAGTTAAATGTATTTGTCTAAGAACCTCAACTGTGTATATTTGGGATAAAAAATTATCATGCAGGTTGCTGACTTGAGTTTTCCAGCTATATTTTTAATGGGAATCTGTTGAACACAACATGGTGAACAATTAATTTCTTTACTCCAGAGCAGCCTCCGGGTGACTCTCGGAGAAAAGTAAGTGACTTTTGCAGGCTGTGGTGCTGTGGTTCATTGCATGGAGATTATTCCTTGTGGAAGTTTGATATTTTTTTTTCTTTTTATGTTAGTTACGTATTTCATCTCTATATTTATCTCTAAAAGCTTGGAAATGGGTTTCACCCTGGAGCGGAGACTTTGGTGTGTGGTTTTCAAACTGTGACCAGTCAAAACTTGAAACTTCCATCTTGGATTTGGATTTGTGTTGTGTCCTCCCCAGCCTCCCCAAGATTGTCCTTTTTGAGATCACTCAGTTTGGTTTTCAGAGATGTTAATCCCTTACAACTCTCTTGTAGACTAAAAGGAAGAGGTTGGTTTATGTGACTTAGGAAAAATGAGGCCCAAAACATTGCACACGGGCCATTCAGACCCAGTGTTCCCTTTGTAACATCAACCAAACGTCATTTAATTCTCAGTTTGAGTTGACTTTACCTCCTGTTTTCGAGTTGTCTGCAAAGCCAGTTCCATGCTGGCTTGAGGAGCTTTGCCTCCTAACAATAAAGTTGCTAGCAAACATGGAATGTCTGTCCAAGATGTGCAGCCATGATGTGGCACTTGGAAGCTTTTTGTTCTGCAGGCGCTGGCAGCACATGGTCCAGGCTACAATGAACAGTACTCACACAGAATAAGACAATTTACAGCAGAATCTATTTGTCTAGATGACTTCCCACCTACCCACGCTGTACTGAAACACCTCTGTGCGTAGGTGCTGCTCTAGTTGCAAACACAGTGTGGTTTTATTAAAACTTGGTTGGGTCAAGCTACTTCTAACTGATTTCTGTAGCACTGTCTAATGTACTGGCACAAACAAAGCTGAAGATACGAGCTGTACATAAAATGTTTTGTATAAAGTCATGGAAATTCACACCTTTTGTAAGATTGCTGAGCGTCACGCATACGCTGGAGTGGAAGCAGATTGCAGCGAGCATCTGGTTCTTCTTTGTTGGAGTTTTCACTTGGACTTTGGATGCTTCTGCTGTGGTATTGCTGGCTCTTGTTTGGATTTTTGTATCTAAAAAAATCTTCCCAACAGGGCTGTAGGAAAAGATAAATAATGAGGGGAATTTTGTGTTGCTTATGCTAAAATTGAGTGAGGGAGTGAGGAGGTGGAGAGGAAAGCAGCCGAACAAACATTTCCTCTTCTTGTGAATGTCGTTTGGCAAACGTGCATCCTTGCTCGTGTTTTCTTCTGGCATTTTTGACAGTCGTTGCCATTCAAAGATCAATTTCTTGAAACCCATCTCAAATTAGAATGAGATCCACAAGCTGGAAAGCAGCTCTGACTGAATGTCATGCCATAAAGCTGGTTGTAAGTGACTTCATTTTGCAGCTGCTTTTGCTTCTGACCATGCACCAAAAGTTGTCCAGTTGTCCTGTGTGAAATCACTGAGGAACTTTGTCTGTAGTATTTCGTAAGTGACATTTTGGTTGAACTTTTTTTGTTAAGAATAAAACTCTTGTATGATATCAGTGCATTTCTGGTAGAGCTCCTTTTTTGCATTAACTCAGCCGTTGGTCGCCACTAACACGAAGAGAGGTGGGTGGGGAGCTCTGATGTACTTGAAAACTCTTAAAAGGGAGTCTGGTTGTTTTCTATCACTGCTGAAGCAGCCTACACCACTACTAAGATTAGATTTAGTTTTCTGCATCTGTTGTGTTGGCTTCTCCCATTTCTGGAGTGGACTTCTAAAAAGCAAACCACTTGCATATTGCTCAGTGTTTCACCAGCTGTCATTGCTCCATAACACTGCTTCTCAGAGCCTCCCACTTCTCATTTCCTTGCTGGTGCCTTTCTGCTTCAGAGGTTTCCATGTGCCTGTGTCTCTCCCGGCAGTCTTGCTGTTGATGGGGCTGGGTGAAACAGCTGAGATTGGGATTCACAGGTCTTCAGCAGATGTTTGTAAATTGTGACTAGCAAGAGCACTGTGGGTAGTGTTAGAGGAGAAACAAACAAGGAAGTTGGGACTGCTGAGATCTCGGTGGAATAGCAGTGAGCGGCTCGTTTGTACCACAGCACAGCTCACAGACCTTAAGTTCTGCTTTTCCTTTAACTGAAAACTGATTTTAGAGACAGGCAGAGAGGTAAATGTGTGCTGTTCACTGTTGCAGAGGTGGAAGCTGGACTGTTCCCGAGGCCAACTTAGGAACACTAAATAATACGTAGTAAAGTCAGGTCTGTGCTTGTTGCACTACATTTACCTTGGACTGAGTGCAACAAGCAAATTGCATGTTTTTGAGCTGCTGCTGTGGTTTCCATCTTTCAGTGATGGAAAGAAGTGTTTTTGCTGTCACTGCAGGAGAATGTACAAGCCCTTTCTGCTTCATGGACCGTGAGAAAAGGTCTGATAAAGGGCATTTGCAGTTGATGAAGAATGAGGTGGAAAAAACGAGCTGGAGTTCCAAATGTCAGGAGGAGTTAATGTGCTGGAAATTTGAGATAACTAAAGCTCATCTTAAACAGCAGATAAATTTGGTTCCCCATTAGGACGCTCTCTGTGTGACTTTGGAAATTTGAGAGAGTTGGAGAGTGTAATGGAACTTGCAAGAACATTGAAGGCTGTCTCATGCAAAGTTCTGCTTGAAAATCTTTTCTGTGTTTGTAACTAAAGCCAATAGCTTCGTGTGTGATACAGTGAGGAAGAGCTGAGGGGCTTGGGAGCGCCGCGCCCCCCTGTAAGCGCCAACGCTTTGCAGTTACGTTGTTTTGCTTTAATTTGAACTTCCTGTTTTCATGTGTTTGATCCTTCATAGCTTGGGCTAAGTTGGTTCATTGCTTCTGCCATCCAGCCATGCAGTTTTGAGTGTGCAGCTCTCCTGGCAGGCGGCAGCTAAAAGCCAGAAGCCCTGGCGTTAGCCAGGAGTGCCGACTGCCACAGTACAGTAAAGTGCTATAAACAGCTTTACTGTGATGGTCTTTGCTCAGGTGGCGAGGTGTTGGCACAGAGTTTGTAATGAGCAGTTGAAAGCTAGTTTTCTGTAAAGCACTGCTTGAGCTGTCCTGGGGAACTGTAATTGGCTTTATCCAAATACACCTGAAGAAATTCTGACTTAGTGTAATTAAGAACCTACCTGTTACGTGTTTTGAAACACGGACGTCTGGGTCTTCTGCAGTGAGGCATCTCCTGGGTTTTAATTGATTAAAATATTGTAGCAGCAATAAGTAAGTTCTCTTTTCTGTGTTCAGTAGTGTCATCGTTTTTAAGGTGTCTGTTACTATAAGAAGCAAATTATCTTTCCAGCACATGATCTTTATTCCTCTTGACCTGACTTCATGCTTCTTTCCTCAGACAAATGAGGCGAGCTCCGAGTCGATAGCTTCTTCCCCTAAAAGGGACACAATGAGCAATTTCCTACCAGACAGCAGCTGTTATGAGTTGCTCACTATCATAGGTAATTACAAGTGGGCTGGAAGGTGGGAAGTCTGCTTGGCAAACAATTTCTGCAAGTTTGTTGGCCCTTTCTTGGTTGCTTGCTTGTTTGACAGCTTATTTTTGGCATTTCCATGCATCTCCTCTTTTTTTTATTGAAATGATATTAAAATCAAAGAGATGCCAGTCCTAAGGGCTTGCAAAAGAGAAGGCGTGTGGTGAGTTAACAATAGTCAAGTGCCAAGTACAAAGTCAGAAGAAGCAGCCTGAAACCTGTCCCTGTCCTTGCTGGGACTGTACAGTCTGACATAATTATATTCCTACCTTGGTTCTGAACTTGAGAGACAGGGTAATGTTCCTGCTGGGATGGGGGGGTGGGGATTTCTCTCCATGCCAAGGAAGGTGGTGCCTGATTATTCTTTTTCACAAGACCAAAAATAGTTTCAGTAAAAGAGTGTAAAGACGGTTGAAGGGTCAAGGACAGGAAGTTCTCCAGAGAGAAGAACTGGTTGCGCAAGTATTGCTGAAACTTCAATGCCTTTCCTTTCAGGTAGAGGCTTTGAAGACTTGATGGTTGTGAACCTGGCGAAGTATAAGCCCACAGGAGAGTATGTTACAGTCAGAAGAGTCAACTTGGAGGCCTGCACAAATGAAATGGTCATGTTCTTGCAGGTATCATGAATCCACTAATACTGTAATGCAAGTTTAGGAGAAGAAAGCAAGAGCAGTGCTTATCAATAATGTCTTCATTTTTCTGCATTTACTAAATTGAATCAAAATGTCTGTCTTATTTTAGGGGGAACTTCATGTTTCCAAGCTCTTCAACCACCCTAACATCGTGCCATACAAAGCAACTTTCATAGCTGACAACGAGCTGTGGGTAGTGACATCTTTCATGGCCTATGGTAGGTGGAGAGGAAATACTTTTGTCTGACCATCATATTCTGTGAAATGAAACTAAAGAGATGAAGCATCCTTGCTAGTTTTGTTTGGGTTTCTTTCACCAACGATTTAAGGGGTGTTTTGTTTCTTTTTAGGTTCTGCAAAAGATTTAATCTGTACCCATTTTATGGATGGGATGAGCGAGTTGGCTATTGCGTATATCCTCCAAGGCGTGTTGAAAGCACTCGACTACATCCACCATATGGGATATGTGCACAGGTATTAACAAAAAGAAGGGGCCCTCTAGTTCCCTTGTGCTGGAAGTCTCAGAAATACAGCTCACTGTTAGTGCAGAGCAGGTACAGGATCAAGACATGGACGTTAGAGACGTGAATGTGTTATCAAGTGTTCTATTACAGCAGAGTCCTACAACTTCTCTCAGTCTTTTTTTCCATCACCATCTCCATCTGTTAGGATATTTTGCCTCTTCTACATTGTGAGAATAAACTTTAGATGCTGCAAGTTGTACATTAGTGGTTACTACTTCTGTTGTGTGTACAGTTTAATGCAGTAAAGAATATTCAGCTTACCTGTGCCTGCCTGAAATCATTTGCAGTGCCCTCCCACACTAACGCTCTTTCTGTGGATGCTGTTGATGATTTACTAATGTTGTCTCTTTTCAGGAGCGTTAAAGCCAGCCATATCTTGATCTCTGTAGATGGGAAGGTTTACCTCTCTGGCCTGAGAAGTAATCTAAGTATGATCAACCATGGGCAGCGACTCAAAGTTGTTCATGACTTCCCCAAATACAGCATCAAAGTCCTGCCCTGGCTCAGTCCTGAAGTCTTGCAGCAGGTGTGTTTTTAAAAAACCCAAACTGACAGTTTTTAGTGGTGGATGGTATCTCTGTATAATTTTGAGGTTTTTCTGGTGTTCTCGGGGTGTGTGGAAGTGGGACATAACAAAAGCCACAAGTGTTTTTTGTGATAAGCAAAATGGTCCTTTTCACCTTGAGCCAAACGACCCTCTAGCAGGGGGAAAACTGATCCTGTCAGAAAGGGCAACTGCTGAGAAGTCAGTACAACAACACTGGATTTTCCTTCCCCCCAAAGGAGGGTGTGTGAATGCCAGGAAAAAGAGAGGGAGAGGCTTTGGGACCGGCACAGGGCTAACGGGTAGACCTTGATCTGATCTATTTGACTTACTAGTTTTCTTGTAGGTACATCTTACAGATCATCCCATTAGCAAAGAATTGCAGTAGGTGCCCTTTCCTCTAAGGTACATGCCACCCCTACTAGCTGGCTGGTTTCAGTTAAATGTTGCCCTTAACTGTTTTGTTTTAATGAACAAAAACCCCACCACCGCAATAAACTTGCCTGGTGGGTTGTACTACTTCTGCTCTGATCATTTGGGTTTGCACTTCTGCATGTTGAATTATGGTGGTTGCCCGTGTTCCGTAACATGCATGTCTACAAGGCTAATTTTATTCTATTTTCTTCTAGAACCTCCAGGGTTATGATGCAAAATCTGACATTTACAGTGTGGGGATAACAGCCTGTGAGCTGGCAAATGGACACGTCCCGTTTAAAGACATGCCTTCCACTCAGGTAAGGCTTAAAAGCTGCTCCTTTCCCATCTTGATCCTGGCACTTGGAACCGCTTTAGAGCACTGGGATGTGAAGATGTGAAATTTTAACTGTCTAGTGTTACTGTGTGTGATGTCGATTATGCCCCTTTCTTTTCCAGATGCTCTTGGAAAAGCTGAATGGAACTGTTCCCCGTCTGTTGGATACCACCACAATTCCTGCTGATGAGCTCACTATGAAAACCTCCCGTTCAAGTGCTAACTACGGGATGGGCGAGAGCATGGCTATTAGCAACATGAGAGCAGCCAACGGAGAGCCAACCTTGCACCCTTATCTTCGGACCTTCTCCACCTACTTCCATAACTTTGTAGAGCAGTGCCTCCAGCGGAACCCTGATTTCAGGTAAAAGTTGCTCTTCAGAGACTGTGCTGTTCCAGGGCTCATTAAAGTCTGAAAGACAGCAGAAACATAGAATGGTTTAGGTTGAAAAGGACCTCAGAGATCATCTAGTTCCAACCCCCTTGCACCAGACAGGGACACTTCTTGCCAGACCAGGTTGCCCAGAGCCACATCCAACCTGGCCTCAGCCTCCCTGGGCAACCTGTTCCAGGGCCTCAGCACCCTCACAGGGAGGAATTTCTGTCTCAGATCTTATTTGAGTCTCCCCTCTTTTAGGTTAAAACCATACTCCTTGTCCTATCACTAGATGTCCTAGTAAAAAGTCCCTCTACAGCTTTCCTGTAGCCCCTTCAGGTACTGGAAGGCTGTTATAAAGTGCCCTTGGAGCTGTCTCTTCTTCAGGCTGAACAACCCCAACTTCCTCAGCCTGTCCTCATAGAAGAGGTGCTCTAGCCCTCTGATCATCTTTGTGGTGTCTTCTGGACTTGCAGACACAGTGACACATCTTTCTTACACTGGGGGACCAGCACTTTTTCCCAGTCAGATGTCTCCTGGGACAGTTCCGCCCTCTGCAGCATCCTGTTATGCCCTACCTCCTGCTCTGCATGCTCTGTGTTAAGTAGTTCAAGGTTTTCTTCCCAAAAGTGAAGTGCTGCGAGTATGTGCTCCATACAAAGAGGAGAGCAGTCCAAGGATGGAAAACCAGAGCAGTGTTAACGTTCTGAGCACTTTCTACAGAATTAATTACTTTGCAGCCATTGCAGAGTAGGGTGGTGCTGCTTGCCAGGAAAGAACTCTGAACAACTTGCACTGCTGGTTCCTTTGAGACAATAGTTCACCCAGTTTCCATCACTGTGCATGTCTAGCAGAATGTAATGATGGGAAGCGATCAGACTTCATTTTCCTCTGTAGTGAGCGTAAGGTCAGCTTCAGCCGTGAGAAGCTCCTCTAGCAGGCCACACTTCAGAAACTCCACCAAACATTGGGGTGTGCAGATAGGTTACTCATGCAGAAGGTTGATAAACCATCATGTGAACATAACGGGTGCTACTGGTTACAGAAGAGAGATGGGTGCCCTTTAGTTGAGACCGGAGAGAGGCAGGAGGGATGCTTGTCTTTTGTTACACTACCTAACTTTAAACACTGACACATTTTCCTGTATGCTTACTTTATTCTAACTCCCTTCTGCAGGCCAAGCGCAGGCGCTTTGCTTAATCATCCGTTTTTCAAGCAGGTAAGGACCTTACTTAATCTGCAGGTCAAGAACTCTGGAGTTCCTGCAGTTGTTGCCTTGTGGTGTCACTGAGTCAGAGGGTGGGAATGCTGAGTTGCTGAATTTTCTGTGATGTGAAAGAATTTAGTTACTCATTGCAATGCAGCTTGGTGATCCTGGGAGGTGGGTGGGCTGGTATCAAAGCATCCCTTTGTTATCTGAACAGAGGGTGCAGATCTGCTGGTCCTGCATGTCAGAAGTTTTTCACACACAGACTGTTGAGTACTGGGGCAAGATGGTCCTAATCTGGTCCTTACTGGGACCCAGCTGAGGTGACCTGTGCAGTGCTTACAGCAGTGTGCTGACTGGCTTCTGCCAGCCCTGGCAGAAGAGGCAGAGGCAGTCCTCACTCTGAAATGATTTATATGGCCTGCTCTGATAAATGGAGGTGAGGCAGTAGCACCCAAGTGCTGCTGAGAAGGCTTAGTGGTATGAGAAAGATGTGGAGCCAAAGCCCTGCTCATCTCGGTGCAGGTAAGAAGACAGTCCTATGTTCTCCCTGCCTGTAACCACACATCATTCTGGTCCTCTGTGATGGGCAGTCATAGGGTGGCCTTTCAGCAGGCAAGCTCTCTCCTTTTTATGCAGATCAAGCGCCGTGCTTCTGAAGCGCTCCCTGAACTTCTGCGTCCCGTCACCCCGATCACCAACTTTGAAGGAAAGCGGCCTCAGGATCCCAGTGGCATTTTTGGGCTGGTGTCAAACCTGGAGCAGTTGGATGTGGACGACTGGGAATTCTAGAAAAACAGAGACACTACCTGGTTCTGGGGAAACTTTCTGGACATTTTAATTTATTGGTCCTGTTGATAAAAGGTGATAAATGTTACACTTGGAAGAGTTTACAGGCCTTTAGAAAGGAACTTCTGCCTGTTTACTTAAGCAGCCTGAGTAACAAACAGCCAGACCTGAGCTGGAAAAGGAATGGTGGAGTATTCCAGCTGGTGCAGTGCCCACAGCCCCAGTTCTTGCCCCAAGCACTGGTAGATCACTCAAATGGGTGAAGCAAGTGTGTTTAGTCTCTTGTTTATTTTTTTCTAAAAAAGTGGCTTCCTCATGTCTTAGTTGAAGGCTACACATCCTAACACTCTCATACTCTTCTTTTGAGGGTGCCTTGGAGTTCTGGGGAGGCAGGCAGCTCTTTTGGGCATTGTTAGAGCTACTCAGATTACTGTTACTGGTGGTTGTAGTGGGGAGGAAGGAATCACATTCTTAAGCACTGCTTTGTGATGGAAAATAGGAGATGAAAGCCAACCCAACATCATTTCAGGCACTGTCCCTGCATCAGCATTTTCTTCTGCAGCGCTGGATGATTCCAGATCTGGAAAGGAGTATCACAGACTCCTCTCACTTGACCTGACCTGAGGTCCAGGTCAGGCAGGGCTTCTATCCCCTTTCACCAGGGCTGCCTGGATCACCAAAGTGGGTGCGTAGCCTTGTGTGATGTACTAGCCTGTTGTCCCCCGCAGCGTATCGGGGTGAGCCTTCTGTTAGCTGGGCTGCTTTCACACAGCATCTGGCAGTCATAGCAGCTTGTTCTAAGTGACTTGCTCTGGCATGAAGGAAAACTGAGCTGACTTTAATGTTAAATCCTCCTCTTTGAACATGTACAGAATTAAGCTTTCCCGGACTGACAGGTAAAAAGCTTCCACAGCTGCAGTGGCAGTGCTCCCCATTCCATGGTATTTGTGTTTTGGAGCTGTATTTAAAGCTTTTAGTTTGACTCTTCCAAGGACTGGGGGTGCTAGATATCTTTCTACAATGGAGCACTGAGAATCCAGTCCTGAGGGGGGGGTGGTTGATGGGAGTAGTGGTGCTGGCAACAGGTCATTGTGTTTATAAACTGTACTTGAACCCAGATAAAGTTTGTTACTCTCTTTTTGCCAAAACAAAGTGTTTCTGAAGTTGACTGGTTTTTTTCAGTCTCCCCTTGCTGCAAGAGGATGGAGTGGCGCACAAGTAGTAACAGAGGCTGGCTGTGCACAAACTCCTTAGTTAAAAGGTAGATGGCAAGGGCTCACCAAAGCAGCTGCCTTTTGTGTTTCAAAAACCTATTTCAATTACAGCAAGAAGCTACAAACAACTCTTGTTCTGTTGTGAAAGTAAACCCACTGGTTCTGCCAGAGCAGGGGTGGTTTAGAGGCCGCTAGAGCAGAGAGAACAGGCCACTTCCTCACAGATCACATTGGGATCCTGATTTATTACAGTAAGTAGGGAACTGAGATCTAACTTCACACAAAGTTAGATGCCATTATCTTTTTCCCTGTCCCATAAGCCCAGACAGGGACTGAATCTGTACTGAACAAGAAAATCTATCAACTCACAGCACAAACCCTTGGGACTCACTCAGTCATATTAAGTGGGGGGTTTCCTCATATGAAGAAGACTCGACCAGGAGGCAGCAAAAAAGATGTGCAAGGAGTACACTGAGCTATAAGAAATCACAGCCGACAGCAGCACTCAAGCCTGCTTTCCTCCCCAAGTTAGCATTTTTAGGGTGAAGGACAAGCTTAGTACAAGCTATTTCTCGTCCTTTCCATGCTTCTTTCAGTGCACTCCATGCTTGAAGATCACTGACTTAAATTTGAGATAGTTTTATGCTTACAGAAGCAGGAAGCAACAAGATCAGTGCGAAGTTAAGAGCGAATTAGCAGCACCTTCATCAAGAAAAGTCATGAATGTACAGCCTCAAACTTCTTTGGCCCGGTGCTGTGCTCAGGGTGGATTCTGGTAGAGATGGCCATGCTCAGCCCGGACTCTTGGCTCTAGCCTTACCTGGTTTGTGCTTTCACAGAGCTACAGACAAGCAGTTGGGCAGTCAGGACGCTGTTTTTTAGTCCCTGCTGGTTTGATACACCACCACACTGGCTACAGCTGCTTGGCCACAAGGCAGTGTTCCCTCATGAAAGCTTTATTCAGCTAGATACAAAACGGAGCGCTCTGCTATTGCGGGTCTTCCCCATGGTCTGAACGCTGCTGCTTTTCTTCCTCCTCTTCCCCTTGGTGTTTTTCTAGTTTTGCTATGAGCTCTGGAAAACAGGAATTGATAGTGTGAGACCCAGGTGCAGGCACTGTCCCATACCAAAGCCCAGGTCAGGCCCAACACCAGGAAGATGATTCAGGCACTGGTGCCCTTTACCTTTTGCTGGGTTGAAGACGCCATTGGTTTGCTTGTCACAGACATAGCAGCGCTGGGATTTGCGATAGTGTTGGAGAGCACAGCTCTCACAGAAGTAGTGCCGACACCTGTGGAGAGACACAGGCACTGCTGCAAGTTGCCAGACACAATCGCTGTTTCCAAGCATCAGGCATCACTGACTACTGCTCCCCAGGGATGCAGAAGCTTCCCTCTGCATTGCTGTCCCTATTACAGGTGTCTTGACGTTGATGTGATGGCACAGAGCCACCAGTGTGCGCTCTCCCAGACACCAGAACTTAGACAGCCAGCAGTGTGGGAGAGGGCTGGCAGCATGTGATATCCACCTGGACCCCCACCTGCTCCTCCTCCTTGCCAAGCGCTCAGTCTCCCTGTACTTTACTTCTCTGCTCACACACCACCACGTGCCTTGCAGTGTCCAGGAGGAAAAAAGGCATGAAAACAAAATCTAAGGTTAAGGGGAAAGACAACTCACTGAGACAGCATCTACAGAAACCAAAAGGGTGCCTGGACAACAAAGGCTTGAGATCTCTCCCAAGGAGATGCTCCAGATGCACTTGTGAGACTCCCTAGTTATCAGGGGTTTCCCTCATCCACAGAAGCCACAAGAGGCAAGTTCCACCCACCAGCCTGTGGGCAGTGTTTGTATTTGCCTCAAAAATGAAGGACGAGTAAACTGCATCAACAGCAGACACTGGGGTCCTCATGCCAAAACCACCTCTTACTTGGTGACTACAGGGTTCTTGAAGGAACTTCTGCAGATGAAGCATTTGAAAGGCATATCCTCCTCATCACTGCTCACCTCATAGTTTTCCTCATCTGCAGGATAGAAAAAACAGACTAGAGCAAGAGCAGAAACAGTGTGGGGCATGAATTATGGAGCAAGCACAGCAGGTGGAACTCAATCTCTGATGGAAACAATGAAGCTCTGGCATCTGGGTGTTGCTGATGTCAGAATCGTATGTGGGACCAAGAGATAATTAGGTCTATTAAGACAGTGTGCTGGTGGTTCCTCTCATAAGAGCAAGTTCTTTTCTACCTCACCCTGTAAGGTGCTGTAAGAGACACATATTCCAGCCCTCTCGTATGTTGCAGATTTTCTTCCAAACCAGCTGTCACCAAACTCTTTGCTGCAACTGAACTGAGAGCACCCTCTTCCCTGCAGTGCTCAGGGGTTTCATGAGCCACACTCATCAGCTTTGGGCTGACTGAGAAGTAATGATGTCATACAGAAGTGCCCTATGTCCTGGGCATCTGGGGGTCAGATGTCTCAACTCCTCAGCTACACAGCTCTCTGCTGGGACCTGTACCACAGCAGTGCTGTACTATAACAGACAAGCAGAGAAAATAAGGCCCTAAGGTTATCCTGCACCATGTAGTTTGGTATAGAGTCCTTTCTGGCCAACATTAATTCAACCCATGGTCCATGAACTGTGAGATAGCAAATGAGCCATTTCACAGAATTACAGAACATCAGGGATTGGAAGGAACCTCAAAAGATCACCTAGTTCAATTCCCCTGCCAGGGCAGGACCAAGTCGCACAGGAACATACCCAGGTGGGTTTTAAATGTCTCCAGAGAAGGAGACTCCACAACCCCCCCGGGCAGTCTGCTCCAGTGCTCCATCACCCTCATCGTGAAGAAGTTCCTTCTGATATTTATATAGAACCTCCTCTGTTCCAGCTCACACACATTGCCCCTTGTCCTATCACTAGATGACAATGAGAAGAGCCTGGCTCCATCCTCCTGACACCCACCCCTCACATATTTATAAACATTAATAAGGTCACCCCCTCAGTCTCCTCCAAGCTAAAGAGACCTCAGCCTTTCCTCATAAGAGAGGTGTTCTACTTCCTTCATCATTTCATTTCATTCTTGGTGAACCAATATCCCTAAGTCACATTCTCTTTAAGCATGATGAGTGGCAGGATTTGGCAGCCACATCCATCCATTGATTTAGGGAGAGCAGAGGTGTGGGGCCATACCATTGACTCCGTACCGGCCTTCATCCAGTTCCCGTTCGATCTGCCAGCCATGTTTGTAGTCTGAGCGGTCGTGGAGGAATTTGCAGCTGTCTGCACAGCACAAAGAAAAGAGGAATTAACAGCTAGGCTGTTAATAGGACACCTCATTCAGGGGCAGCCTGAGCTTTGCCCAGGAGAAGGTGAAACCTGACTGCTTCCCCACCTGCCTGTGCTGCAGGGCTGTGCTCAGCTCCTACAGCAGGCACAGAATCTCTTGCAAGGTTGACAGGCCATGAAGATCATGCTGTGTGCGCCACCCCAACAGTTACAGTGCTTAGGCACACGGGCCTCAGTGAACAGAGTACCTGTATGAATACGGGTCAGCACAACATCCCTCCCTTATTGGGGCCATCACCTTTCACAAGGGCTGATACAAATGACAGGAATATTACAGAAAATAACCACAACAGCATCGTACATCAGCTCTGTAAACAAGTGCCTGTCATTTCATTAGTGCATGTCTTGCCACCACAAACACAGGATGCCAAGCTGGACCGGATCCCTTTGCAGATGAGGTGCAGCACATATTTAGCTGCAGATCTGATCCACTCACCTCCAAAGCCACAGAACCCAGTTTCTTTGTAGTCCTTGCAGATGTCAGGCTGGTAGTCCCATCGCACTGTCGCCCGCAAGTGCTCTGGAGCACGGATGGGTCCTTTTCTGAAAGAATGGGACAAGGATCAGTTGCACAGCAGCAGTGAAGGTTCCTGAGGCTCACAACCAGACACCTGGACTCATTACACAGAACCTGGTGGTAACAGCAAAGTTCAAGCCCCAAACAGGTGGTGCCTGAGCTCCTCTGTGGTCACAGTCCTCCAAGGCTCATCCCAATCTACCTGACCATTCCTGAAGAGGCATTTCCCATTGATGTGTCCTTGGGCTTCACATATTTCTGATAGTTGTTAATACCACGGTAAATTTTGTCATCTTCCTTTCCTCTCAGCTCCTAGGAAAGCAAAAAGAAAGGTGATTAAGGATCAGGATTGCTTAATGACATAGATTATCTTTCACCACTCTTGCATCAGCCTCCCTTGCCAGTATGGCCTTCCTTCATAGTAAGATGCCAATAAAGCCAAAGAATTCCCCTAATTGCAAGAGTCGTGCTTGTGGCTTCTCAAACTGCCAGGGAGGAAAAGGAGGTGTGCACAAACGGGTGAGTAGAGCAGAGCAAGGCTGACTCACCTCCTGGATTTTCTGGCTGCGCTCAAAGATGGCCTGAGCATCTTTCTCCTTCTCTGTGTCCAGTTCGTACACTGCTGTAGCTCCCATGTCTTCTGGGCCAACAGGTTTCTGAAAAGCAAAACCAACTTGTGACAGCAGTGAAGAGAAGACCTGCGCAAGACAGAGAGCAATTTGGCTACCTGAAGGGTTGATCACAGAGTACTAGACATGGCCTGCTTTAACTGTCCCTTTAGCACCTGACAGGGAGAACCCCCAAGGAATTTTAGTTTTAGCCTGCAGTCAGGAAACACTTGTCCTTCCTTTACTCCTTCACATTCAACTTCAGCTTAGCTGGAACCTGAACTTAGATCTCCCATGTCCAACACTTCAGTCATGAGACCATCCCACCTACACACAGGATGTTACATGTGAACTTTTAACTGAGCTGTGGGAAGCTGCAATTCAGTTTTAATATAGCAATCTGGTTTAGATTCCTCTTTAATGGACCAAACAGGCATCTATTTATGGGTTTTATCAGGCCTTCAGGAACAGTTGCACAGAAACCAAAGTTACAGCCATCCCCAATTTAAAATGAACTCAGCTCAAGTGTTTGAAGTTTCTGGAGCCCCCAAACTCCTACTCCCTTTCCTTTCTCCTACAGCAAGGAGGACGGACAACATGCCTGTGTGGAAGCAGTGAACAATTACAGCACAGGGTTATAGGCTTATTAATCTCTAATGTGACAAAAGGAGATCTCAGTCTGAGCCTGCAGCTTTCACTGAGGGCAGTCAGGCATCATTCAGATTTGGAAGGGAACACGTATTGATACCTGCTTTTAATCCTCCTTACATCTTGCCCAGGCCCATACTAGTGGACAAAACATCCCGCTCCTCATTGCCAAGAGCACAATAACTTCTTTCCTTAGCTCTTACCCCATCACTAGTCACAAGTATAAAGGCGGCAGCATCTTCTAAGTCACCTTCAATTCCTCCTTTCAGAAGACACTCTAAAACAGAGCCTAAATCCAACAGTAGGGCAGAAGCTGAACCAAGTGCTCCCTCTAAAAATTTCACGTGATGTCGGGCAAATCTGGTGGCATCTCAGGGTTTTAACTACCACCTCTCAGAGGGAAAGGAAGGCCAACCTTAGACTGCCTGCTGAGCATGTGGGGAGCGTTAGGAGAACAAAGCTAGCCCAAGACACTTATCTACTACTAGATAAGGGACAGGGAGCTGCACCTATACATAGAAAAGAAATAAAGCAGAGGTAAACTTCCTTCCAAGCGTGGGACCTGCCAGGCCCACTGACCCCACACCCTAGATCCACCTTCTTGCCCAGTCCTTACCGCCGACCTGGTTGATTTGTAAGTGACTCCAATCTCCTTCGATGGATCCTCATCGTCACTACTGCTTGCTGTGTATGCTGTCCTCTCCTTGGTGCATCGCCTGGTCTGAGAGGCAAGACATCAGGTATGAGAGATGACAGGTTCAGCTTGAGCCACGCCAACCGCATCTGGGCCGGAGCGGGGCTCTGCTGCGGCCTCCTGACCTTCTGGATCATGGGGTTGGGGGTCTCCCGCCGCCGCTCCTTCCGCACCACCGTGCTGCCCTCTTCACCGCTGCTCTCTGAGGGGTAAAGCGGCGCTCAGAGGAGGCCCGGGGGCAGGGCCCCGAGCCCAGCGCAGGCTCTGCCCGCAGCCTCCCGCCTCTGCGCACCGGGGACGCCCACGGCACGGTGTGGACGGCCGGAGGAGCCCCGGAGGGGCCGGCACGGCCACGGGTGGGCCTCAGCGCCTCCGCGCGAACAGGGGGACGGGCAACCAGGCCCCTCGGCGCGGGGGGGCCGCTCGGGGGCGTCCCCGGGCCCTGGCTCCGCCTGCCCGAGGTACCGTAACCGGGTCTTGGGGCCTCTCGCTGCCCTCACCGCCCTCCTGGATGTTGCTGGGGCGCTTGCGCCGAGCCGTGCCCGCCGCCGGGCGCCGCTTCTTGAACACGAAGCTGCACACGGACGCCTCGTCCGCCATCTTGGGCAGTCCCGCGGCGGCTGGAGCGGCGCCGCAGGCGGCCCCGTGCAGCGCAGCGCAGCGCAGCGCCTCCTGCCGACGGGGAGGACCGCGGGGAGTGGCGCCCCCTGCCGGCAGGGCCGGGGGGGCGGTTGGAGAGCGGCTTGCGGGGGGTGTCCCGGGTGGCTGCAGCCCCTCCGGGCACCCCCGAGCCGCTCCCACCTGCCCCGACTCGGCTCCAGCCCCCAGCCCCAGAGCTCGGCGGCCGTTTTGCCTCCCCGTGCGGCCGGGCCGGCGGCTGCGGTACCTCCCGGAGCCCCGAGGCATTCTGCAGCCACCCCGGGCGCCGCTCGATGGGCGCTGGCTGTGGCACCCCGGAGAGGCACCGACACCGCACAGAGCCCCGCGGGCTGCGTGGGGGAGCGTGTGAACGCACCGGCGTAGGAGCGTGAGTGAGGATGAGAGTGAGCGCCTGTGTGTCCGTGAGCCAGGGTGTGGGCGTGCGGGCGAGCACACAGAGGAGGACCAGTGGCATTCCTGGTGGCAGCAGGAGGGACTCTGGTGCCAGGGGAGCTACCAGGGGACTCCTCTGCACCCACCCCACTTCACCCCTGGCTGGGCACTGGGATGAGCTCTCAGACCTCTCCTCCCCCAAAGGCTGTCCCCGTGGGCCGATGCCAAGGCAAAGGCTCCCACGTGCAGGTGTATTCCTGCCCAGAGACAAGGGCAGCAGGCAGGTGCTATGCTCACAGCAGGGCTTATTCCCCACAGGCTTCCCACACTCCTAGCCCTGCTTCAGGGCAGTGTGCTGGCACCTTGGATGCTCTTTGGCTCCTCCCCGTGCCCAGCTGGACACCGGCTTTGGCAGCTCTGCCATCTCCAGCTGTGGGCTGCATATGACCATCCCAGTTGCTGGGTCTGGGTCTGCTCGACAACAGCTGATTTTATTATTGAGTCAAATTCCTCCTTTACCTACTCTCAGTGGTTGTGAGCCCTATCATCACCGACAGTGTTTGGGCGGTGTGGAGTGACAGAGGTGATAAATCATATCACTGCTGCCTCGTTGTCCGGTAAACATCACCATAAATTCCTTAACTGTGGGGGGTTTGTCTCCATTTACCCCACCTGAGGAGTTTGGAGGGGTTAAGGCTAAGTCCTTAGAGCCACAGGGTTCTTCTGTCTTCCTTGGCTGATCTGAAGCCACCTCTGAGCTCTCTTCAAGTTTTCACGATTTGTATTTAACCTATTCGTTCCTAGCATTTTGCCCTGTTCTGGGGGAGTCCTGGCCCTCCAAACTTCTGAGTCCCAAACGCCCAGGACACACAGGGGCAGCTCCTTTATTGTCCAGGCAGCGATATTTTTTGATCCGTGATAAACTGCCCTGGCAGATCTACCAACCCCATCCCACACGCAGCTCATCTGTGGAATCAAACCTGCTTTTCTGAAGCTCAGTTTTGCTCCTTTGCAGAGGTGAGGCAGTGGGGGCACTGGGATCCCCCTTTCCTGTTGCTGCCTGGTAAGACAAAGACCCCTGCTCGGCATTTGCTGAGGGTGGGATGGGGAAGCGAGTTTGGCTTTTGCAGGCGCGGCGGGATGGATCCTGCAGCAGACCTTACACGAGTGGGTTAGTGCCACATGGAGAGACCCCAAAGCCGCGTCCGACGGCTGAACAAAGTCGCTCTGCAGAGGCAGGATGTGGAGGGGAGAGGCCGGGCCAAAACGAATTATTCGTGGGGGGGTTCATAGCACCCACTGCCCGTGGGGAGAAAGCGGAGGCAAATTTCTTGGGGTCGGCAGCGTGGCCGTGGGGCAGCCGGAGCGCAGCAGAGCGGGGCTGGGAGGGTTTGAGGGGCGACCTCGGCTTCACACAAAGGAGCGAGCGGCTGCAAGACCGTCCGACGGCAGGAGCCAATCACCGCGGCAGGCCGCCGATAAAAGGGCTGGCGAGGGGCCGGCGAGCTCAGAGGAAACGGGCCTCGCTCTGTGCGGTGGGGAGAGAGGCGGCCGGAGCACCTTGCCCCCGGCCACAGCCAGCCAGAGCCACTGGCCGCTGGGCACACCCGCCCTGCCAGGGCGACAGCAGCATCGCAGCCCCGGCATCTGGTGAGTTCCAGCGGCGGAGAACAACGGGGCGGCGAGCGGCTCGGTGCGAGACAAAGCTCGTCCTGGTGGTGGGGCGAGTCGGGGGCTTCCTCCAGCCCAGCGGTTGCCGCCGCAGTGGTTGGCGAGCTGGCGGAGGGAGGGAGGGAGGGAGGGAGAGACAGCGGGAGGCATGAGCCCAGGGAGAAAGGGCTGGCTGGGAGAGGGGAAGGCAAAGGCAGGGAGAGCCCCAGGAAGCAGCATCACAGCCCAGGAGCCACCCAGCGGATCGGGGTTCGCCCTCCCCTCTGCAGCCCTCGGCGAAGAGCTGCCGCTCAGACGTGTGGGGAACTTTGGAAGGGGCTTGGCCGCGGTGATGGCAGCAAGCAGAGCCGGGGTTGGGGGCAAAGCGCAGAGGGGTCTGTGCTCGGCCCTGAGTGGCCTTGCTGGGGTCAGCGATGCTGGCTGAGCTCCGAGAGCCTGTTGAGTGGCGATGCTGCTGTGGGTGTGGGTGAGCACCCCCTGCCCTGAGCGAGCTGGGGCTGAGGGGCTTCCACCCACAGTGCGATGGGGACAAGGCAAGCTGAGCCCTTTGTCACATCACTGCAGTGGGTGTCTCGGGGTGCAGCATCTCGGGGCTTGTGGTCCCCGTTTGGGCTGCAGTTGCCCCTTTGTTGTGTGCTATGTGCCAGAGCAGGGCTGGGCTGATCCATTTTATTAAGCTGATCAGAAAGACCAGGAATGGAAGAAAACCTGTTAGATCCTCCCTTACCCCAACCCTGCCTTGGTTAAAGCCTGCCAATTCTCAGTGGTGTGTCCCCTCCGCTGGCTTTAAACCTTTCCAGCCACAGGTCTGCCATCACGTCCCTGGGGAGGCTGTTGCGTGGCGGTGAGATTTCATACCAACACAAATACCCTGCGCTCTGACATAACCCTGAAGAGCCGGGGATCTCCCAGTGCTTTGCAAAGCAGAGCAGCTCTTGTCGTGAGGAGGAAAAGGGATCAGAGAAAATCAAATTATTTGTCTGCTGTCATCCAAAAACTAGGATCAGAGCTGGGAACTGCAGGTTTCCAGAGTCCAGGGCTGTAGCTACCATGTTTTGAGCCAGTCTGATCTGTTTAATCCCCTTGGATCACTTGAGACCAGCTAAGCTACTACCTTGCAAGTAATTTTTTGATGAGTTTTCTGCTGGTGGGGTGGGCATCAATGACCGTGTTTGCAAGAGCATGGTAATTCAGCAGCCCTGATCATGCCTTGGAAACTGGGCTTTGTCCACTGAAAACATCATGTGAGGGCTCTTGCAGGGTAGACATCTGGTGCCCCAGCTGAGCTGTCGGGTGTTTAAGGCCTGGACTATCACATCTGCAGCATTAGCGACGTAGATTACCAAATAATTGCAGGTTAATGGATCACTCTAGTCCGAAATGGGTCCAGCATTTAAATCCTTTCTAAATGGGAGCAAATCCCTGCTTTAGAAATCACATCCAACCTTTTGGACTTTGCAAAGTGACTGGATGCATCTTCTTCAGGCAACACAAAAGTTCCTGATGACCTTTTTGTTTTACGACAATCCCCTAAGACTTCTCATTAGAGAAGGAAGTCCCTCTTCTGGTTTAATTCAGCAAAGGAGTTCTCTGAGCCTACAACTGCCCCTCTGGTCCTACATAGTGATGGATATTTTCTTCTTGCCCATCCTCAGCTTTTTCAGGGTCAATGTCCATTGCCAGGCAGCCACCAGGTTCCCCCAGAGGTGCCTGCTTCCCACTCTCCAGCTATTTCCATCTGCTGTCTGGGGGTGGTACAGAGCTTACCTGGCTCATTGCAAAAGCCTTGGGGCAGAAAACATCAAATCTGGGTGGCAGGATTATTGCACTCAATGCTAAGCACACTCTGGACATGTTTCTCACTCCTCTGAGGTGCCCATAACCCTCTCCTTATGGTCAGCTCAAGGCTTTTCAGACACATGGAGCCTCAGCAGCCTCTGACCTGCCTCTCCAGGGCTGCTTTTCCCAGCACACTTGTTGCTCTACTGAAATCCTGTGGCCTTGCAGAGCACCAGGTCCTGTCCTGGGCCCTCTGGCAACTTGGATCCCAAACGAGAGGATGGAGGTGGAGGCTGAAAACAGATAGGCCAGCTCAAAACCAGAGATCTTTGGAGAGGTTTCACCTATGAGCAGGATTTGGGTAGCTTTTATTTTTGGACACAGCATCTCTTGCAGGGGTGGGGCAGAGCAGGGACCATGGAAGGTTGTTGTGCCGTGTCTTGGGGAGTGGGACTCACTCCTGATCGTGCTGCATCTGCAGATGGTGAAGCAGCAGCAGCTCTCACGAAGGGTCCTCTCAGAGCTCAAGAGATGGGCCAACCCACAAAAGAAATGCCTGTCCGAAGCCTGGTGTTCTACAGGTGATGATCACAGAATCAAGAACATTAGGGGTTATAAGCGACCTTGAATGATCATCCAGTCCAATCCCCCTGCCAGAGCAGCATCACCTAGACCAAGTCGCACAGGAACATGTCCAGGTGGGTTTTAAATGTCTCCAGAGAAGGAGACTCCACAACCCCCTGGGCAGCCTGTTCCAGTGCTTTGTCACCCTCACTGTGAAGAAGTTCTTTCTGATATTTATACAGAAGCTCCTATGTTCCAGCTTGTACCTATTGCCCCTTGTCCTATCACCAGATGACATTGAGAAGAGCCTGGCTCCATGCTCCTGACACCGACCCCTCACATATTTATAGACATTAATGAGGTCACCCCTCAGTCTCCTTTTTTCCAAGCTAAAGAGACCCAGCTCCCTCAGACTTTCCACATAAGTGAGGTGCTCCACTTCCTTCATCATCCTAGTTGCTCTATGCTGGACTCCCTCCAGCAGCTCTGTGTCCTTCTTGAACGGAGGGGCCCAGAACTGGACACAACACTCCAGATGTGGCCTCACTAGTGAAGGGCAGAGGGACAGGAGAACGTCTCATGATCTGCTAACCACCCCCCCACCCCCCCCCAGTTCTTTTTTAAACTGATCCTTCTCAGCGTTCTCTCTGGCCTGTTCTCTCTGCCAACAGCGTAACAATGGAAGTGTCTTGCAGACCATGGTGGGGGGGAGGAGATTGGAGGGGTGTGATAATGCATTCAGAAAAGATGCCTTGCTGAATTCAGGAGGGCAGAGAGGGTGAAATGGGCTGTGAATGCCCCAAAGAATATGTTAACTTTAAATAGCAACAGACCTGCTGAATTATTGGGAGGCAGAAAACGGAGGTGGTGTTTCAATGAAGACATGGGGGCTACGTGCAGAACATAGTGAGGAAGCCTTCTGTGTGCTGTGGCTAGTAACAGTGTTGGGGAGAAAGGGCAAATAGTATACTAAGGTCAGAGGAACCATTATGAGTATGTAGTCAAGCCATCTCCGTAGAGCAGCACTGGTTTGCACCCATGCCATAACCCCAGGTTTGAGGTTCAACTGTAACAGTATTCAGAGCTCAATTGTACTGCTCGTTCTCTTGATGCAGACTGTTCTGTGCCGCAAAGCCCTAATCCAGCGTTTGGTACATTGTCATCTCTTTTAAAGATTCCTTTCTGTATTGATATTTTGGCTTTCCTTGGTCTTTGTCAAGCTGAAGTGTTTTTCTCTTTTGCTTTTTTAAAACAGGAGCACATAATTTCTTCCTTGTTGTTGGCAAACCAGAAAGAGCTGATGATAGCCCAGTAAACAGTACCATTTTGCAGTAAAATGCTATTACCGCCATCAATGTGGTCATTATCAGACCATGTTGGAGATTGCGATGTCTTGCTCAAAGCTGAATTTATAAAAAAAAAATCAATTTCAGAAATAAATGAAATTTCCCATAAGTCCTAATTGAGATGGCTTACCAGAACCAGAGTGTTTTATTCATCAGGGCAATCTGACATCATAAGTCTTGATGCGAGTACAATCGCAGTTTTACAAATGATATTACAAGTGCTACAACACAGACAATCCTGTTAATAGTATTAAAGGCTATGAGATTCTGGGGTTCAAATTAAATATAGTCAATTTCAATCATACCAGCTTTTCAAATGCAATCTTAATAACTCTTCTCTGCCAGCTCTCTCCACCAGAAAGTTACTTTTACTCATTAATTACACAAGATAGCATTGAGCCAGAGTACGAAACATCACAGCTATAGAGCTCTTCAGATTCTCGAGCAGCAGTATCACTGGAGCAAAAATGAACAAGCATACTTGGCTTGGCCAGTTTGAAATGCCCTCGAAGAAACTTCTTACCTACTGGTAGCTTAAGGATCCTTCCGTTCCTGTGAATGATTTTTCTAAGTACTAGACTTTACTTTTTTGGGACTTTGTGCCATGATGTTGACTTTCAGCCTTAGTAGATTGTGTTGAGAGACAGGTCAAGAGTAAAGCTGGTGGAGTGCAACCCATTCTGGTCACAGTTGCAATACTTTGAGTTGCTTAAGACTGTCTTGCATCCTCATAAGCTGGAATCTGTGTTCTGCTCAGTGTTCTGCAAAGACTTAATTTTTTTTCTTGTATGTCGTTTTGGTGGGTTTTTTCTTTTTTAAAGCTTCTCTTCAGATGCTTCCAAAATACTGTATTTATTCCAGTTGTAGTAGCACTTCAGCTGTTGCTCTATCTTTGCAGTTACACTGTAATGCAAGAAAAATAGACAAACACCTTGGATAATGGCTTCTTATGACTGTGGTTAATCACAGAATCAGACTTAATTATTTAATAAATGTTCTCCACAGACTTAAAAATCCTTTTTATTAATTCATATAGTTTTATTAATTCCATAAGAAGCCTCTTTTATTCCCTTTGTCCTCCCTATTGAGATGTCACTGATGCTATTGTATTGATCCACTAAAAGGTTTGCAGTGAAGCCTTTTACTTGATGTAGCCTGTCTTTTTAATTACAGCTGTATCACTATGCTGTGCACAACTCTGTAGTTAGGGTCGTGTCAGCACTTACGTTTTCAATCCTTCATTTTTATCAGCAGCTTAACACTGACAATAAAAAATAGCTTTGAGGTAAATCACAGCAAGATCTTAGCCTTCAAGGAGAGCTCGTAAGGGTTCACTGTATTAAAAGCTATTTCTATGAATCTGAGTTAATGAAAGGTTCTAACCTTTTCTACAAACACGGTCTTCACGTGGGCTTGTGACTACTGTTTGAATGTTGAAAATTTCTTAGAAGGCTTTTTTGCTTGCTTGAGGTGCTGTCATTCAGCATCTAAAAGGCATCAGAATTTTTTGCTCACTTTCTCTGGGCATCTCGAAGGAATCTACAGTAGCTCTTGGAGCTTCATGTTGTGTGTGTGTCCTCCTTTTTCACTTTTCTCTTCTACAGTTGCCTTGAGAGGACCTAGTGAGAATGAAATATGGTCGTCTCAGTTGTGTTTCCTGTATGTATACTTAGCAAATGTTTGAACCCACCTAAGAAACTAAGCTGTGCACAGGGGTTTTCTTTCCTCTCCGTATTTTAGAAACATAAAGCTCCTACAGTAAAAGAGGGTTTCTAATACTGCAGACAGGCTGTTGGAAATGGCTGTGTACTAGAAATTTATGCTGGACCTACAACAAAATGAAGTCAAAACATCATGAGGTCTGTGCATCAGAGTGAGTTAAACATAAATTATAAGCTAGAGCACAGAGCTGTTCCCTAATGATAGGAACCTAAGTGAACAGGACTTGGTTTTTCTAGAGTGATGTTAGTGATTCTGCCTTTCTTTGCTTGAACGGCTAGCACCTCAAGGCTAGATTCAGTTCTTCCTTCATCCTGCAAAGACTTAAATGCATATCTCCCCCTATTCTAGAAGACTGTGGAGAAATGGTCAGTTCTGGTGTGCTGGTCACTGTGTGACCCAGAATGATGGGGAAAGCAAGCAAGAAGGAATACGATTTTACAGACTTGGTGTACTTTGTCCTGAGTTTGGGGAGGATATGCCTGAGTACCAGAATCTGTTTCCAGTGTGGGTTTTGTTTCAGGTCTCTCTCAAAACTTCAACAACTATAGAGAAAGATTAGTAGTACAGCTTACTCTCCTAGCTGGAATCATAACAACTGCTTAGAGTTCTCATCCTTTCTGGTATGCTGTGCTTTCTTATTAGAATGCTGTACTGATGAGAAACAAATGCTGGTTTAAATCTCCCTCACTCCCTGTGTGCGTGGTTTTTTTTAATTTCTCATCTAACACGCTGCTGTATGGAACTTAGGGTCTTTTGACTTTGTTTGGCTTTATGTCCCAGTGTTATCCTGGATGGGAAGATGCTAGAGGAAAAGGAAACATTATCAGCACAGGCAACTGGCCATGAGTGTGCAGCAAGTGAAGAGGGAAGAGGTGTAGTGCTCAAAAAATTTAGTTTGAAGAATCAGAGATGTAGCATAGCTGTGCTTTGAACTCTGCTATTGCTATAGGTACAAGTCTGGAATTCAGAGGAACTTGGTATCACAGTTAAGACCATGCTGAAGTCTGTGCAGGCCTGTCTGCAGAAGGGAGACGAAATCACTGTAGTCCATTGTTTGTTGCTGGGGTAAAGCAGTTAACAATGAAACATTCCAATCCCTAATGATTCTATGATAACCTTAGCATTGAGCAACCTAGAAAATATGTTTAATAAAATATACCCTTGAAAGCTCTGTTGAATAATGAGGGTAAAAAAATACCTCGCTTGAACACCTTGTTGGCATTCTTGGGGCATATCAGTCAGCCTTGAAGGCAAAAATTGAATGCGAGACACTTGTAATGCACATCCAGAAAGAAGCTGGACTGACAAGGCAGTGATGCTCTTGATCCTTCACTTACCTTTAACTTTCTTCAAGCTCTTATGCAGCAAAAGTATGTGTAATAAACCTCACTTTATAAATGGAGAAAACAGATTCTGCAAGTAAAGAGGCTGAAGGTCCCTCTTCAGGCTCATGGCATGGAAACCAGTTCTCCTCAGCCTGTATTCAACTGTTTTCCCACTGCTTTCATTGCGTTTTCTCCACATAGTAATTTCATTCAGAAAAGCAAAAAGAAAAGTTGAGTTTCAAGTGCCTGAAAGGTGGCAATACATTTCCGGTTTCCCAAGTACCTTAAAAAGGTGATTGCTACTTCATCTCCCTAGAGAAGTGAGGCACAAGGCAAACAGTGACTCACCCGAGTTCCCACATCTTGGAATCCGAGTTGGGATAAAAATCACATGAGATTCTTCACACCTTTCCAGTGGTTCTTAACAAAATGGCCACTGTAGCCTCTTCTTCACACAAAGATGGACCTTATTGCTTCAGTTTCTTTTGTGTCACTTTTTCACAAGTACATGTGTACTGTCTTTGCCAACCATTGGAGACTATGTGCCAGCTAATGCAACTGCTGTCACTTGACTTCCCCTTTCCTCTGTGTTGCCTCTCAGGATGGATAGTTTCAGTAATAGCCACTTGGGTACCTCCTTCCCACGCTGTGTCCCTGAAGGATGCAGATGACACCTTTCCTTCCTCCAAATGCTCGTGCCCATACTCACAATTCAGGATGGAGAGGTGAAGAGGCTTCCTGAACATGTCATAACTTAATGTATACCAAAGCATTTTCCATCTGCTTTCCACCCACAGCTTTTTCTCACAGTATCTGGAATGAAACAAAGCACTTTTCCTGAGCAGGTTTTGGTGATGTGGCATAAATTGAGAAAGAAAGGAAACAGCTAGACAACACAGACTGAGGAGCTGGGAAAGCCACTTTCTTTGAAAGCTGTAGCAACCTCTAATTTTGAGTGGTAATTTTCTGATGCAAGATTGGTCACTAATTCTTTCTTCTACTTAGAAAGATATCTTGCATCACACAAACAATCCAGGTTCTTAAGATGTGCAAATCATGTTGCCAAGTCAGTGCAGAGCATCAGAATTAGTGTGAAGCGCCAGCTGAATTTGAAGGAAAGCATGAATTAGCAAGCCACTTAACCTGATTCCAAGTGAGTAATGTGGGTAGATTCTATCTGCTCTCATGCCCATTTGAGCCTCAGCTTTATTTATTTATTTTAAATATCTGTATGTCTTCATATGTCTACTTGCAGTTGCCTCAGTGCCAGTTTTTGGTGTGAAGTGCAAGAATGCAGCAACAACTGGCAGTTAACTAAGTAATTGTTCTGTAAGTGTCGTTGTTCTCTCATTCTATTTGTGTGGCCAGGATATTTTAATCTTGTTTACGCATAAATATGCTTAGTGTTTTATCTTAAAGAAATGGTCTTACAGGCATCAGTACTCCCTTCTGATAATATGTAGGTTAGTTTAAGTACTTTGTGTATCTTGCTGAACATCTTCCCCACCGGGCTCCTTCTCCTCCTTCAGTATAAGCAGTTAACGTGTTATTGCATTATCTTGTTTTTGTTGAGCTTCCGTACCCACAGAATTCTGGGGGGAAGAAAATAATGCTGCGCGTAAGGATAATTGTCATCCTAAAGAGACAAAACACTGTCAATTCCCAGCTCGCTTTTTAATAGAATTGGGGAGTAATCTCTCTCTGAGTGGAGAACGCTCTGGCTATTTGGTGACCACAGCTTCCATTGCAGACACACAATGGCATCTTTGTTTATGAAGAACTTCGTGTTTCAGTCTGAAATTAAAGCTTCCTCAAACCTGTTTTATGCAACGTAGAACGTGAACAGTTTCACTGTTCTGTGATGCTGGTTGTTTGCATGAAGATAGACTACTCCACTTTCCAGTTCCTAGTGTGCCTTTACTGTTGTAAGTAAATAGCAGCCTTCTGTCTGTGAAAAAGGGTGGGCAGGGAAGTACAGTGGGGTTTGTTGAAAACGACATTTAGCGGTTCTGTTTCATTGATTCCATGGCTGGCAAAGGTAGCAGAAGTGAATCCTAGAATAGAATGTCAGAATATTTTGAGTTGGAAGAGGCCTTTGACCCAGCACTGCCTAGTCACCTTTAAATCATGTGCCTTTTAAATACTTCCAGGGACAGTGACTCTGCCACTGCTCTGGACAGTCTGTTCCAATGTTAGCTGATCTTCTTGGTGAAGAAATCATTGCTAACACTCTGCCTAGACCTCCCATGGTTTCCTCTGGGAGGAACCAGCCATTTTCTCTGCTTCTGTCACTTTCCTCCAAGGAGAAGAGCCTGTACCCTGTCTTGTTCCAGCCTCCTTTGAGGTAGCTGTGAAGAGTAATAAGGTCTCTCCTTCTCCAGGCTAAGCAACCACAGTTCCCTCAACTGTTCCTCACAGGACTTGTACTCCAGACCCTTCGTGAGCCCTTCTGGACACGCTTCATGAAGCACTTCAGTGTCCTTATAGTGAGCAGCCCAGAACTGAGCACAGCCTTTGACGTACAGCCTCACCAGTGTCGAGTGCTGAAGGGCACTCACAGTCCTACTCCTTCTGGCCACACTATTTGTGATACAAGCCATTGGCCACCTTGGATCTGAGCACACTGCTTATATTCAGTCAAGTGTCAATCAGTAACCCGAGGTCCTTTTCTGACATGCAGCTTTCCAACGACACACCTCTGAGTCAGTACTTTGGTTTTGGAATGTTTCAGATCCTTTATCATCTCGTAGCATCTTGTCAAAGTGTTTATCCCAAGATGAAATTGACCAAAGAATTTAGTTAATGGGCTGAAACAAAAAACAGGTGGGGTTTGGAAAGCCACTTAAAAATTGCAGGCAAAACCAAAACTAACTTGATTTTGGGAAAAACAAGAAGACACATTCAATTCACCCCATATAAAAAAACCCCAGGTAAATAATTCACCTCACATAAAAAAAACCCCACACAAAGACATAGGGAGATTAACTGCATGTGGAGTCTCCTTCTCTGGAGGTGTTTAAAACCTGCTTGGACCTGCTCCTGTGTGACTTGGTCTAGGTGATCCTGCTGTGCCAGGGGGATTGGACAAGATGATCTTTCGAGGTCCCTTCCAGTCCCTAATGATTCTATGTTCTTGCATAGGTTCGCTAAACTACTGTCTCCAGCTCATCAAAGGGAAGAGACTTCTTGTACTTTCGATTCAGTCTACACAAATGTCTTCCAGTATCAGTGGGCATTTCAAATTCCAGTTCCCTGTTCCATGTGCTTCCAGGTCAATGCTACAGCCATGAATGAGGGAAGAATTCATTTCAGCAAACAAACATGGACTTCACACAAAGTCTTCCCTCTACTCATCTTTGAGGTACCACTCTCTCTCTGTTCACCATGTTCCCAGGGCAAGATGGCTGCTGTGTGTGTCCTCCTCGAACACAGACAAAAAGTGAAAAAGAAGGAGGAACCCGTAGCTGGAAGCTCCAACCCCTTTGTTTCTGTTTGCAGAGCTGAAAACAACTCAGCTTGGAATTGCAAGCTGAAACATCACAAGTTGCTACAGCAACCTCCCAGTGCCTCAGGCAAGAAATCTAACATTTCAAACTACAACATCTAAAAACATCCCCAAATAAAACAGTGTCCCCACTGCCACCCAAGAAAAACCAGCCAAGAACAGTCCTGAGAGAACACGTGTGTGTTGGTATGTTAAGAAATGTTAGCACGGATTATGGCAGCAACTGCTTTCTCTAAACCTCAGCTGTTGAGTTACCTTGGAGTAAAGGGAGGAGTTGGCAATTAACAGTAAGAGGAACCTCTAGGGTGGAGAGGTGAGTGCACTTTGCAAAGGCCCTGATCAGCCAATGTACAGCAGAATAGCCTGGCATTTTCTACCAGCTATTATTTATCCTCAGCTTTGTTTTGGGTTGCTAAGCCTCACATCTTCTGAACGGAGAGGCAGCTGATATTTTTTTTCAGCCTCTACAAATACAGGGGAAATTAAACACGAAAGCTGACTGAAGCCTGCAAAGAGTAGAGCTAGGGGAGTGCAGAGCCTCTGGAAAGAATTTCATTGGGACGTTTTCAGGGATTTTGTCTACTTTAAAGTCAGTGTAAACTTTGTTAGATAGATCTAGTCTAGCTCAGGGTAAAACGTATTGAAGTACTCACACAAGGGCTCAAGTATTTCAGCTCTTACCTGGTGTACTTAATGCGGTAGTAACAGTGAGTGGACACAGGGTTTGATTTCTTTGTGAGTCAGTAGATGAGGCTGTCTCACTCTGTGCTAGCGCACAGAGTGGCTTCTTCTGGAACAGTGCTAAAAGCCAGAGGCATCAGATCCTCAGAACTTGTGGAACAGACTCAATTTCCCCTTGTCTGCTGATGTAAGACGCAAGCTTTCAAAATTTTCTGCATGTGCTAGAGCTCCACATACCGAGTGAAGTGGATGCTATTCCTGTGAGTGTAGTTGCTCTTTGCCTCTTAGAATGAAAGTTATGAGTGTAGGAACTACAGAAAATCTCACACACAAGTAAATGCCAGTGGGAATAGCAGAGCGATGGCTGCGGTGAGTGTCCTGATGACATACATTATATAAGGTGTAATTGGGTGACAGATGGCGTCAAACTTGCTGTTGTAATTGGCATAGTTTTTTTGCAGAGGGAGCAGTAAGGACATGCAGGTGTTTTTATACTCTATTTAGCCACTTGTATTTGCCAATAACTGATCTTGTGCGTTTACTCGTGTTGTTTGAATGCAATTATACTTGTGGTTTTAAAACGCAAGTTCTCAGATAGCCAGTTAAGATAGCTTTAATGCTGAGCTGAGCTTTTCCACCCCATGACATGAAACAGCTTCTAGTGCTGCCCTTCTCCCAGCTGAGGACTGAGAGAAAAATGAGAAAACAGACTGAAGATGGACTATCTGTCACCAGGTCCACATGGCAGGAGAGAGTGATCTAGAGCACCCACTCCATATCAAACCAGAAGTCTCAAAGAGAAGGCCTTCTGCGTATCACAGTTTGTTATAATGTCACAGAGAAGGATATCTGGTGGTCATGTGTTCACATGTCAAAAGGGTCAGGGGTCAATCCATGGCACTGAGAAAGGCAGGTACTACTTCTATATAAATTTAGACTAAAATACAGAGTTTATTGTAACTTGACATGCCGTCTGTCACAGTAGCAGGATTGGTATTTCCAGAACCAAGAGCCCACTGTTTTCCACAGTAAAACTTTCTAAGGCTCCAAGTATAGACTGGTAATACATGAAGACTTCTTGTCTTTGTTTGTGTTAATGGATTGTACTGATGGTCAGCCAACAGCCTCTGGTATCAGGCAAAATCTGTCACAAGCAGAACATTTGATTTCACTGTCATGCAATGACTGCAGTCTGCTTTTCCTCAGGTAGAATTAAAACAGGCAATTTTTTGTTTTTCATGGTTTTTAGTTCTCTAGCAAAAATTGCTGTCTCAAGGTCAACTTTTTGTCCCTACTAGTCACAATGAGAGGGCCTGTTTATAATCTTCTAGTCCTGAATTTGATTTTGCTCATGTGGTTGGTCAGTAACTCTATCTTGCTGTAGGTCTGGCACACCAGCTCTAAAGAACTTGGCTCTTGCTGAGAGTCCCACAGAAAGATGAATAGACTTTTGCTGCTGTCACACAGCGTGAAGCATGAGTTGTGCTTTAGCAGCCGTTACGTTTCAGGGTTGTACGCAGGTTTATGTTGGGTATGCCAAGTGAAAGGAGATCAGAGAGGTGAAGACTGCTCAGAAAGACTTGCTTCTAAATGCTGCAGCTACCTAGACATCAATTACTCTAGTTGGTGAACATCTCTGAGTGGTTTAACATCTTAGTTGTTGGTTTCCATTATAAAAGTCTTTTCCGAACAGTATCAATACTACACTGCAAGGACAGTGCTGCTTTGACTTCCTTCATCTCCACTGTTGGAGAAGCTTTAACTATTATTAAATTAAGCAATTGGCCTTTGTGACAGTGTTCCTCTTCTGGGTGCATAAAGCAAATTTTTCTTGAAGCATAAAATAAACAATCAAGTACTAATGTTATGAAGTGTCCATTTCAGCTTGTTTCAGCCGTTACTAAATATAAAATTGGTATGCTGGAACACTTACGCCTGAGTCGCCGTCTTTCTCCAAGCCCTGCATAATACAGTAGATCAATAATGCACTTTCTTGGCTACAGGCGCTGAACAGATCTGATCCTGTTTGCTCTAGATCTAGTAATGGATGATCTATAATTTGTCTGAATCTTTATATTGTATCATTTATTCTACTCTCCAAATGTCTTTTCCTTGGTATCCTTTTATGCTTAGTTTGCTTCTACTTTTACGCTGCCGCATCTGCCTGGAACATTCTGTTGCAACACGGTACTTCTTCCTTTATCTTTTAAAAACTGTCCTGCTATGATCTCATCAAGTCCTGCTTCCTGTGTTACTACTAATTTATTTAAACGGTAGTGAAGAAACTACATTACAGCTCCCTTTGTGAACAATTAGTCTTGATTTTACATACTCCTTCTCTGCTTGGTCTGAGGTCTGTGAATGTTGTTGAGCAGATGATGTCCTTCAGTCATTATAAACTGAACTCTGCTGTACAAGAGCCACTTGGCTCTTTCTCTCCAGAAAGATGTGTTTGTACTGACAGTGAGAGATAGGCAGAAACCAAAGTTAGTTCAAAGAGCCTGGGCTGACAAGCAAAACTACTAAACACAATCAGTTCTGTACTAACTCAAACCAGGACAGAAGGGCAGATTAAAACACCGGCATTTGGATTCTGTTAGGACATTCTGGATATGAAGCTTAATGGTAACTAATTCGAAGGTGTTATGAAGCAAGCTCTGTGGATTTTCTGCTCTTGCAGAGCTTTAGAAATGCACAGAAGTTGTGGAGCAGTCCTGAGCATTTCAGCCACAGAGTTATTGTAGAGTGGAAACAGTAAATGTAATATGTGAACACGTAGGGACAGATTGATCTTTTGCAGCCTTTTGTAGTATTTGTTAACACTGGAACACAAATGTCAATGTCAAGCTGTCTTCCTCAGGTTTTCCTTGAAATGATAGGATGTGTCTTTTACAGGCCACGTCGTTAATATCTTTCAGTATCTCTACAGTCTTTTATTACTGCAGAAGCAGGCAGTCACTGTGTGTGTGGTGATAACATAAGCAAATAAATGAAAGCTCAGAACCAATTGCTGATACCTTTCACAATAAACAAATAATCTTCAGATATTTTACACGATGTCAGAAGATGTCCAAACTTCTCATAACAAGTGCTTTATAAAAGATAAATGACCACATAGAATCATGGAATCATTCAGATTGGAAAAGACCCTGGGGATCATCGAGTCCAACCGTCAGCCCTACCCTACAAGTTAATTCCTAAACCGTGTCCTCTAACACTACATCTAAGTGACTTCTGAACACATCCAGGGATGGTGACTCAACCACCACCCTGGGCAGCCCATTCCAGTGCCTGACATGATCTACAAGTGCTGGTTTTTGAGGGTTTTGTGTTGATTGTTGGCTGATTCCAGATTGCTTTTGCAATAGTGTATGGCACTGCTATGACCAGTATAGAAGGGATTAGGTTGGTGTCTTCTGTTTTATTATGATATCTGTGATAATCAAAGTCTGTTGCAAAAGGGGGATGGGAAAGACCTTGATGATGCTCAGTTCCTTGAGGGACATTCTAAGTGCAGAAGTATCCACCTCACCCACTGGCTGGTTCATCACAGTTCTGTTAAAAGGAAAGGTACTTAGGAAAGGACTGGTAATAGGTTTCAGTGGTTTAACATACCCTTGGTTTTGGTCATCAGTCTGAATGGTTTTGTTGTCTTGTCTGGACATCTGCATCTAAGGTCCTCCCTGTGTTTAAACTGATCACTTTGCTTCCTACTTGTAGATAAAGAGTGCTAAGGCAAATTTTTCTCTTGTTATCCTTAAAGAAGTGAGTAACAAGAACTGGTGACATAAGACACATGTGAGTGCAAAGTCATCTTAGCAATACCACTAAATCCTTTACCATTAGAAAGACCTTATTTCACAATTCCAACTGTGGGATCTGTGTTTGCGTGGCACGTCTCCTTGAAGCTTTTAACAACTCGAGGGAAGTTTTGAAACTTGGGAATAAAGCACTCAGCTCAAGTACTAAAATCTGTGGTGACTTTACCACCTGGACGTACATTTGTGGCCTGAAATTGTCTGTCCTCATGAGCTTTCTCAGGATGCTCACTTGTGCAAGTGACTGTCAAAGAAGCAGGAAGCCTGTGAATGAGGGTAGTACGAAAGGATCTTTCTGGTGATTCCAGTACTCTCTTCCTCATTTATTTACCAACCATAATAATAAACTACTTCTGTCTCTTGAAAAAGTTAACATTTGAATTGTATTCAAGAAGAAAACTGATAGCAGTTTGTCTCTCACTTTGTACCATTTGTAGGATTTCTGAGATGTGAGCTATGTCTCCGGCTTTGTACACGCCACCTACTTCGTAAGACTAGGGCTAGTATTCTTGATTCACTTTTGGTGGGTTTTGTGAGCACAAGAAATCTGTGAAACAGAGCAGACCATGAATCTGAATTGAGCTTTTATTTCCCAGATGGATGTTGCAAGGCTGCAGCGGGCATCCAGTTCAGGTTCCACTGGGCTGACTGCAGGTTACAGCTTTGTATTGCCTGCCTGTCCCTCTGCTGAAGGGAAGACTGTTCACATCTCTAATCTGTTCGTTGAACTGCTCGTGCGAGTGCTTCCTAATCTATTTCAGGCAAAACGAATCTGCTTAACTGAGAATTTAAACGTGTAAGCTAACGTGGCTCATTCTGTCTGAGGCGGATTAGGTGCCGCTTATATGCGCAGGTACCCTGGGCGATCAGGTTGGATTCAGTGATGTGGGTTGGGTGCGGGAGGCTGAGCTACCCGTCAGGAAGAGTATATGCCTATCTCTCTACATTCTCTATTCTTTCTGAAAGTTTCTTTAAATAGCTTATTTTAGTGTGTCAGAAGTCTAGGAACAGGCTGCCCAGGGGGGTTATGTAGTCTTGTTCTCTGGAGACATTTAAAACCCTCCTGGATATGTTCCTGTGTGACTTGATCAAGTTGATCCTGCTGTGGCTGGACTAGATAATCTTTCGAGGTCCCTTCCAATCCCTAATGTTGTGTGATTCTGTGATTAGTGTGCTGGGGAGCGTTTGCTTTCTATCTGCTGCTAGACCATACCTATTCTAAATAATTACTTTTTTAATCTGAGTAGTCTACTGCAGTTTCACCTCTTTGTTTAGTGAGCTGGGATTTCCTTATGATGCTTGTTTTAGTCCTAGTGTTGATTGATCATCTAGTAAGTATGAGCCAGCAGTGTGCTCAAGTGGCCAAGAAGGCAAATGGCATCCTGGCTTGTATCAGAAACAGTGAAGGCAGCAGGAGTAGGGAAGTGATTGTGCTCCTGTACTCAGCGCTGCTGAGGCCACAGCTCAAGTACTGGGTTCAGTTTTGGGCACCTCAGTACAAGAAAAACACTGAGGTGCTGCAACGAATCCAAATAAGGGCAACCAAATTGGTGCAGGGTCTGGAACACAAGTATGAGGAGTGGCTGAGGGAGCTGGGTCTATTCAGTTTGAAGAGGTCAAGACTGAGAGGAGACCTTGCTGCTTCTGTCTACAACTACCTGAAATGAGGTTGTAGAGAGGTGGGGTTGGTTTCTTCTCCCAAGTCACTAGTGCTAGGACAAGAGGAAGTAACCTCAAGTTGCTCCAGGGGAAGTTTAGATCAGACGTTAGGAAATGTTCACTAAAAGGGTCATCAGGCAGTGGAACAGCCTGCCCAGGGATGTGGTTCAAGTGTCATCCCTGGATGTGTTTAAAAGTTGGGTAGATGTGGAGCTTAAAGAAACAGTTTAGCAGTGGGATTGGTACAGTTAGGGTAATGGTTAGATTTGATGATCTTAAAGGATTTTTTCAACCTAAATGATTCTGTGATGTTAATTGGCACCTACTTCTTCCTTGATGGAAGGATGTAAGGTCTGCTGTCCTTGTAATGGTTCACATCAGTCTCTCTTATTACAGCACCAGAAATATCATGTAAGTTAGAGGAAGCAGACGAATTGACATTGACTTGCCTAATTTTGTCTGCAGTGGTTTAGGGGGCACTCAGTTGACTTTCATGAATCTCTACTGCAAATATTCTAAGGCAGAGCAGTAACAGCATCTTAAATGACATCAGTCAGCAGTCTCTGTCCAACCTGGTTTTTATCCATTCAAATATAATCTCAATTTCAAGTGTTAAGATTGTGTTTATTTTTAGAGGCTGTATCAGTATTTCTTTCAGTTGGCAGTTCAGGTAAATAATGTATTTGTTTACTGTATTTGTGGTCGGTGATTTCCTGTGGTGGGCTTAACTCATTACTGCCTGTCGTCAGAGCACCTTTCTGTAGCAGGAAGGTGCTGTAGAGCACAAACGAAATATGTAGAGTGGATGGCTTAATAAGGTTTGAAAGAAAGTTTGAATGCCTGCCATTGATTTCACAGGCCACCTTACATTCTTACCTAGGCACCTACTTTTATCCTTGGTCATGCAGATGCAAGAAATTGCCTTCCTGGTTCCAGAAACAGTTAGGCCAAGCAAATCAGGGTTTCTGTTGGTTGTTAGGCAAATGTCCTGCTGCGGAACCATGCCGCTTAATTGGTTACTGAAATAAGAGAGCCATTTTAAGGGCATTAAATCAATAACAATAATTGCAGCCCTTTCCATTTCTCCAGTGGAGCCTGCTAAGAGTCTGTTTGGGCTGGGGCCAGATTCTTTTAGACAGGTTGGGATATCATCTTCCTTCAAACCTGGCAATCTCACATGCTGTTTGTCAGCAAGTGTCATGCTGTTTTACAAGGTCAGACTTTAGATCTGCTGCTGAAAAGCTTCCCTGTGTCGCAGAGAACATAACGCTTAGGAACCAGTGTGCGGTAGGCAGTGCTCTTGGGGAGGCATGAGGTTAACGAGAAGGCATTTGCCTTTTTTTAATACCATGTGGAGACCGTAATTAGTTTCTTCGCTTTTGAGTGAGACACCAGCAAAGGGAGTTTGTTCTGCTGTGTCCCGCTAGTACGTGACCTTGTTTGACTTAGGCCTTTCGAGAGCTGAAGATGCTGAAAATGCAGTCAAGCCAATGGATTAACAGACTTCAGCTGCTGTTCTGTTTCCCTAGCTTTCATTCAAAGATGCGCAGGTGAAAGGCTCCTTATCAGATGTTGGTTCAAAGACATTTAACGAGTTCACGGTCTAGCTCTGGAAGAAAGTGCGTAATTCAGAGGTCATCTTTGGAAATATGCTAGTCAGAATGGAGGCAACATTGCCCAGCATACTGCACAAAATCCACTTGAAGGCACACAGATGAACATTTCATAAAGTATGAATTTGGACTGGGGATAGATGGGCATTCCTCATAAAATATATATTACTTCCCGTTCTTTCAGAGCAACCTCACAGGAGTAAGGCTGAGCCTATATGTGTTCCAACAGAAATCAGAAGATAAACCAGCCTTAATAGCTCGTGTTTCTTGCATGAAGCATGTTTTTGCCCCAACCGGATTTCCATCTACCTTTTCTTTTCTGAAGTATTCAGTTTATAACTCTGCAGAGCTAAACACAAATAAGAAATTATCTTTGTCTCCAATACATCACAGCCTTTTACTTTACAGCTGCATTAACAGGGCTGATTAATGACTTAATTTTTTTCCTGGCAATTAGGACTATGTGACAGCTGAACATCATAAGTACTTGTCCTCCAAACTGTAGAATATAGGCAACTGTAAGCAGGAAATGAACACAGAAATTTTTAGCAGTGACCTGGAATAAGCAGTGTGTAGTAGAGATCTTGAGGTGGAAGAGGCAGGAAATGTTGATGTGAGCTAGACAAGATGGAGTTTGGATTTTGAGGTTCTTTTCCCTTGTCTGTCACCTTCTGGTCTGCTTATTCCATATTATATTCTGGTAATATAATATAGAAAGGCTGGAAATACAAAACCAAGTTAAATTAAAACCTAGTGCTTGAATTAATAGGTGGCTGTTTGATCTCTAGTAGGTTACTCCTTATTTTTACAACAACCTGCTAAGTCTAGTAGGTTAGTCTGATACAGAAACCTGTGCTACAACAGAATCATAGAATCATTAGGGATTGGAAGGGACCTTGAAGGATCATCTAGTCCAATCCCCCTGCCACAGCAGGATCACCTAGACCAAGT
>JAOXOE010033086.1:0-10487 GCA_028565055.1 Phoeniculus purpureus
CTCTCTGGCTTTGCAGCCGAATAAAGACAGTGATGATAGGAAAGGAAATGCAGGTCCTCAAGAGCTGCTTTGAGAGCCACATCTCATGGTTTTCCAGTTCACCAAGGACGAGACACGTGATATAGCCGCTACTTCGATTTTACTTCTCTTTATGTTCCTGTATAAGCAAAAGAGTAAGAGACAGGGTCCTTCATCCCTCCCTCCAGGATCTCAAGCCACACTGCTTTGCGGTCCCACAGCCAGAGCTACCACTGACGACAATGTCCCAAAAACACCTCTTCCCTCTGAGACACCAGCAGAGGCACCTGTGCCTCTCTGTCCTGGGAAACCTTACAGCAGCCTTCCAGTCCTTATGGGGGCCTTCAGGAAAGATGGGGAAGAGCTCTTTATCAGGGATTGCGTTAATAAGATGAGGAGTAAGGTTTTAAAATGCCCGAGGATGGATTTAGTTCACATAAAAGGAAGAAGCTTCTTTACAGTGGGGATGGTGAGGCACAGCTACAGGTTACCCAGAGCACCTGGTGGGTGCTCTGTCTGTGTAAGAGTTCCAGGCCCGGTTGGATGGGTCTTGGAGCAACCCATCCTAGTGAGTGGGAGTTTCCACTGTCCATGCAGGGGCCTGGAATTTGATGCGCTGGGGGCTGCAGGCGGGAAGAGCGGCAGGGGCGCGGCCCTCAGCTCACGCGCGCAGCAAAGCCGGGGCGGGGGGGGGGGGGACGACGGCACGGTCCACGTGCGGGGGCGCGGTTTCTGGGAAGAGCCACTGAGCTCTCTGTCTGCAGGCGAGTCCAGGAGGGGAGGGGTGGATTCTGCAAAGAGTGTCTCCAACTCTTGAGACGTGCAGGGGGAGAGGCGGGGTTTTCAGTAGAAAAGTATCTCCCGGCAGCCACAGGGAGAGATACGTTAAGACCGAAGAAAAGGGTCTTCTGTGCCCTCACAACGACACGAGGTACTCTTCGCCAGACGGTGACTTGGAGACACCAGACGAACATTTTTCTTCAGCCTTGTGTGCCTCCTTCGCCGTTGCATACCGAGTACAGGAACATTCAAGCACTTGCCTTATAATTTTATCCCTTCAACAGCATTCTCTAGTCAGTTGTATAAAAAGCAGCTTAGGCAGTATCATCTGCTTTTTTCATACTGGCTGCCCAGGGGGGTTGTGGAGTCTCCTTGTCTGGAGACGTTTAAAACCCACGTGGACACGTTCCTGTGCGACTTGATCTAGGTGATCCTGCTGTGGCAGGGGGATTGGACTGGATGACCTTTGGAGGTCCCTTACAATCCCATATTGATCGCTCACGACTGCTGCCAAGGGCTCTGCTGCCAAGGGCTCTGCTGCCAAGGGCTCTGCTGCCGGGCTGCTGCAGGTGTGCTGGCTGGGCAGAGCTGCTTTCGCCAGGTCTCCCACACGGCCCTGCACCTCCACTGCTCCGCTTCCCCTGGCCAGCTGCTTCTTTGGGGGCTACGGCCGGCATGGCTCTAAAAAGCCCTGATGCAGCAGGGACCCAGCCCTGGGCACCCTCCTGGGCTCCACCCTCTCATGCTCCCTTTGTCTCTCTGTAGCCCAGAAGCCTCCAGTGGACATACAAGATCGAGTTTCTTAAAAGCATATGCCAGCTGTGCAAAACTGCCAGGGCCCTGAGCTTGCCACAGGGCCTGGATGTCTTTTGCCACAGATTCAGCTTGGTAGACAACATCAAGGTGAGGGGACACTTGTTGGCTCTGGGCAACGGTGGGGACAGAGGGCCCCCAGCACCCCATGAGGGGGGTGCTTGGTCTGGGCAAGGCCCTGGTGCCAGTGGGTGCTGGCAGCTGACAGGTGCCTTCCCGGCTGTGCTCTGCAGAAGGTGCTGGATGAGGAGCCCAGGCACGAAATGTACAGAGAAGAGCGACACCACGCCATGCGTGCCATCGCCAAGCTGAGGTAGCTGCCCACTGCTCCTGGGAAGCCCTGCCCCAGAGGCCTGTGCTGAGAGGCCTCCAGGCACCGCTCCCAGCACCTGTGCCTGACGGGCCCCTCTCTGGCTTTGCAGCCGAATAAAGACAGTGATGATAGGAAAGGAAATGCAGGTCCTCAAGAGCTGCTTTGAGAGCGTCTTCTGGCTTCCTGCACTACCTGACATGATGGTGCCGTTTAGGCCCCTCTACTTCAAGGTCAGTGCTGGGTGAGCTACGGGGCAGCTCCTGCTCCCTCTGGGCTGCTCCCTGCAGATTGCCTGCCCCTGGCTCTCTGCTGGGCACTCCACATCCTCCCTTGGCTCTAGGAGTTTGGATCGGTCTCCTGGCGCTGGGAGGGACTGAGGAATCACTGCCAGAGCCCTTTCTCTTCCATGCAGACCATGAAAGCCCTGGATACCATGATGGAGATGCTGGTGCTGCACTGTCTCCAAGACAGAGTCAACGAGGAGCTGCAGAATATCTTCCAGGTCTGGCATGTGTGAGGAGTGGGGCTGTTCCTCACCCTGCGGGGAAGCCGGGGCTCCACTGCGCGAGGGTGGTCCCCACACCAGCACCGTGCAAGAGCCAGCACACTGCAGGGAGGGTGCCCACCTCCCTTGGCGAACCAGGTGCTGCCCACCAAGCTATTGCAGGGCACAGTGGCCGCAGAGTTGGCATCTGCCCCCCTGCCTGGCCACAAGGCTGGCTCAGGGCATTTGGCCCAGGGCATTTGTCCCAAGCCTGCACTGGGACCCCAAGGCCAGGAACCCCAGCTACAGGATTTCCTTGAGATCAGAGGAAGCCTGCATGGACTGCACGAGTCCAGCCCAGGAGCTGAGCGTGTGTCTGCTCCCAGGGCACACCAGCACTTCTTCTCTTCCCAGATGCTGCTGACCTACACAAGTTCACCACAAATAGCTGTGCGCTTCAGGGCCTTGGAGAGGATTAGGCTAATGACCCAGCTGCTGGCTGAGAGTCCCACCCTGTAGGTAAGGAGCCAGGCCCCCTCCAGCCAGACCACCTCCCCTCCTTGCACACCTGCTTTGAGAGCCACAGCCTGAGTGGCCCTTCAAAGCCCTGACTCACCAGGGATCCAGCCCGGACCATGCCCCTAGGGTCAGGGCTTTGGCACCAGTTGCCTGCCCTCAACCCTTCTATTGTTCTGCTTGCTTCACCTAGCCCTGGGACCATGATTTAGATGACATCTACAAGGAACCTGACTCGTATGAAGAAATCAAGATCCCAGTCCTGGGACGTCTGCTGGGACATCTCATGGTTTTGCAGTTTGCCAAGGATGAGACACGTGATATAGCCTCTACTTCGATTTTACTTCTCTTTATGTTCCTGTATAAGCAAAAGAGTAAGAGACAGGGTCCTTCATCCCTCCTTCCAGGATCTCAAGCCACACTGCTTTGCCAACGCTACTACTGAATACAATGTCCCAGAGCCACATCTTCCCTCTGACGCACCAGCAGAGGCACCTGTGCCTCTGTGTCCTGGGAAACCTTACAGCAGCCTTCCAGTCCTTATGGGGACCTTCAGGAAAGACGGGGAGGAGCTCTTTATCAGGGAGGGCATTAATAAGATGAGGAGTAAGGTTTTAAAATGCCTGAGGATGGATTTAGTTCACATAAAAGGAAGAAGCTTCTTTACAGTGGGGATGGTGAGGCATGGCTACAGGTTGACCAGAGCACCTGGTGGGTGCTCTGTCTGTGTAAGAGTTCCAGGCCCGGTTGGATGGGTCTTGGAGCAACCCATCCTAGTGAGTGGGAGGTTCCACTGTCCATGCAGGGGCCTGGAACGTGATGATGGTTCATGGTCCCTCACAGCACAAACTCTAAGGTGACTCTGTCACCCTGGCTGGTGAATCACATGCTTGTAGCTAATCCTGACAACCTCCAGAAAGCTCGTGGACTGCTTGTGTCCTGCCATCATGCAGACAGACCTCAGGAGGGTTTGGCAAGCTTGAAGCAGAGCTGCTCTGCCTTCTTGACTCTTGTGCGTTTCCCCACTGTTTAGGCCGGTCAGTGCTGAAGGAGAAAGCCCCACGGCTCCACATGGAAATTGAGGCGAAGAGGCCACTTTACATGACCGAGTTTGGATACATGGTAAACAGCTGCTCCTTTGCTGGCCCTCTTGTGCATGAGACAGTTCCTGCTGTCCCTGGGCAGGGACAAAGCAAGAGCTGCACTGCAGTGTTCCAGCAGGAGTTGCAACCCTCCTGCCCACCAGCAAGCCCTGGCTCGCTCCAGGGACTGCATGCTGTGCCCAGGAGGGCAACCCTCCTCCCGCAGTCTGGGGGCTCTCTCTTATCACCCTTCCTTCCTCCCACAGACTGCAGTCAAGTACCTCCATCCTGCTGAGAGGACAGACATTGTCCTTGTGGCCATTGAGGCCCTGAGTGACTCCAGCACCTTTGACAAGGAGGCAGCAGGAGAACAACTGCATTTTATCATGAGAGAGCTGGACTTCTGGGTGGTGGATGTAAGAGGCCCGTGGCTGGCTTTCCCCACCCTTGAGCCCCGTGAGGCCTTGTTCCTTGCTCCATCCCTCCTTCCCAGTCACAGGTGTCTTGGGCACCTGAAGCCACCCTAAGGCAGCAGAGAGAGATGGGAAGGGCAGCTGATGAAAGGGCAGTGCTCTAGTGGCAGCCACATTCTCGCTGGTGTCCCCTCCAGGTGCCACAGGTCATGGACTGCATCCAACACAACCTGGACAGCATCACTGTGGAGTCAGCACAGCGGAGCATGCAGTCCCTGCTGCACCAGCTGGCTGACCGGTGCACCATTGCAGTGGTCACAGAGCTGCTGAAGATCTGTCCACCGGGAAACAGGTACCGCTCCCAAAAGCCATGAGAGCTTCTTGCCTGCGGGGAGAGTGGCCTGGAGATTCTCTGGGTACCAGAACCTGGGCATGCTGCAGGGTGCCCCCAAGGAGCAGGGCCCTCCATGCCACCAAGCTTTCCAGCCTCGGGGCGGGCAGTGGCCAGTCTGTTCCAGCAGCAGCCATAGATGGCCAAGCCAGTGCAGAGCCCCACCTCCACACTCCTCCCGGTGCCAGCCCCACGGGGAGCAGCACTTCTGGCCTCTCCTGCTGCTCAGGGTGTCCCACCTGATGTGTGGGGTCTCTTTGACACAGGGCTGACCCTGACCATGCTGCTGCTGCTCAGGCAGTCCTGCTGACAGAATGCTCTGCCTTGCAGCACTGGCATGGCCCTGTGGGAGGTGATGCTTCCCCAGACGTGGGAGAAGGTCCTGCAGGAGCTTTTCAGCACGTTCCAGGACAAGACACCAAACAGTCTGAACACCTCAGCCACAGCAGCCACCTGCATCCCTTCCTGCTCGGTGAGTTACCAAAATGGCCTTGATTGTCTGGCCAGTATCTCACACTGACTTTGTTCCAGCAAGTGACCTCTAGTGAGTCTCACTCAGAGGATGTGGGAGATGAGCTCCACCCTGAGAGCTCACGGGAACTGCCGATCCTGCAGATGGTTTCCCTCTTTCTTGAAGGCCTCGTTGCACTGTCACAGAGACCTGACATGGTGAGCAGAGCATCATCCGGAGAGCCACATTGGCAGCTGGGGGCAGGAGGCTGCTCCTCAGTGGCCACAGCAGCCTGCCAGGATGCTCTTTGACCATGGTGCAAAAATGGAAACTGTCTTTCACACAGGCAAGACAAATGCAGATCCTCCTGCCACTCCTCACTGAGATGCCCAGGGGTAGCAGTGAAGACATCAAGACGAAGGCCCTGGAGCTCTGCAGAAATGTGATGGGTCACCTGCAGAGGGAGGAGGCTCCCACCGTCTCTGTGCAGCTGGTGGAGAAGCTCCAGCCTCACTTTGATGATGTAAGTCTGGGGCCGGAGCTGGAGCACTGCAGGGGGGCACTGGGCAAAGACAGCTGCCCTTCAGGCCAGCCCTGCAGCAGGGCCTTCTGCCCTCCTTCCTTCCTTCCTTCCTTCATCTCTGAGCTTTGCTGCCCAGCGTGGCGTCGCATGACAAGTTGATGCCTCAGGAGACCCAACCCCCTGGGAAAAGCACACGGAGGCCAAGAGCTGCTGCAGAGCCCCGAGGGATGCCCAGTTGCACTGCTAGGCAGGACAGCTCCTGTGTGCAGAGCCAATCCCACAGCACCTCCTCTCACATCTGCCCTGCTCATGCCCTTGGGCTAACACTCCCAGAAAGCTCAGAGTAGCTCTTTCTCATGTGCCTCTCTCCTTCTACTTCTCCTCTTTCTGCTCTCCTTGTTTTTGTCCTTGCCCTTCCTAGGAGTCCAGTCAGATAAGAGAGCTCTCCATCAGCCTCTTCAGAGATGCGGTGAAGGATGTGGTGGGGAGCAAGGAGAGGAGGATAAAGCAGCAAGTGCAAAAGAGCCTGCTCCCACTCTTCCTTCATATGTGGGACGAGACAGACAGTGTGGCCAAGGTAGAGATTCCAAAGCTGCCCACAGGGAAAGGCGCACTGATGGCCTGGGCACTGGGGCCAAGAGCTGCTGCTAGTCAGACTCAGGGAGTGTGGGTCACCTTGGCATCCAACTACCCGAGCCACTGACGTCAGAGCAGAGCTCCCCTCCAATCCTGCGCTGTTATCACCACTGCCTTCCCCATCGCCCAGTGCCTCCTCTTGCTGCAGAGTGGCAAGAGGAGCTGGGTTCCTCTCCCAGCTGCAGCCCCTCCCTTCAGCCCTGCTCCAGCACAACCCTTCGGAAGGGTCCGTGCAGAGCCAGCACACGCAGGGGCAGAGAAGCTGCCACAGACATTGCAAGCCCTCTGTGGCCCACCAAGGCTCAGCAGCATGCCATGGCCGCAGAAGCCTGAATGCGTGCATCCCTGCAGGCTTCTCAGCTGCCCCTGCGGATGTCGGAGGTCAAGACACCCCAAGATGTTTGGGTGTTGCCATGTCTCAGCTTCCAGAGGGCAGCAAGAACAAAAGCAAGAGGATGGGGATGCCTGGCCTCCTTCCCCAGGCTGTGGTGCCATCTCCCCTCTTCTATTGTCCTGCAGGTCTCCAGAGAAGCCCTCCTGGCTGTGGCACAACTCCTCAAGTGGAGAGAGCTGCAAGGCCTGGTGCAGTCTGAGGAGAGCCAGAGGATTGCAGAGTGCATGGTGAGGACAATCTCCAAGCCCCAGGCTCCAGGCTGGGTGTGGGCTGCCCCATGGCTCTGGGCTGTGAGCTCTGCAGCTGTGCCTTGCCTGCCCCCACTGCAGCACAGAGCCCAAAGCCTGGAGCTGCTCTGGCCAACTGGGGAGTCCCTGTGACATGCCCATACCCTTGTGCTCTCTCTCCAGCTGGCGCAGGACAGGCGCAGGGCAGAAGACTTCTTGAACCAGAGCCTGCAGTACCTGAAGGCTACACAGCGCACCTTGCGAGAAGAGGCCGTGAGGTTCATTGGTGAGCCACAGCCCCTGCGGTCTCTCTCTTGGCCCCCTGGCACCAGGCCCTGTGGCTGCCAGAGCCCAGGTTATCTGGCCCATGCTGGGCCTTGGCCTCCCTCTGCCCCCACCTTCCACCACACCTGGGCTCGGCAGCCACCTTGCTCAGCTGCCCAGCTTGGATCTTGCTCTTCCTTGGCATCAGCCCTGCTGAGGGGCAGGAGGATGTGAACTGAGCCAGCAGGCCCACGGCTGCGCTCTGGGGACCATGCTGGGAAGCAGCAGCTCTGACTTCGCTCTCTGCACAGGGCTTGCCGCACGACCCCTGAGGGACCGAGACGCTGAGAAGCTAGCTGAGATCTGCGGTGGTAAGTGAGGGCGGTGCTGAGCTGGTGCTGGCTGTGGCTGGTGGGGCAGGGCCTGGAGCCTTGGCAGGGGGCTGCTATGCCTTGCTTTGCTCCTTGGGGCATTGGGGACCTTCCTGAGCAGCAGCTCTCTCCTGGCCAGGGAAAGAGGCGGGTGGGGCTGGCGTGGTCAGGAAGGCATGTCTGGTGAGTCTCTACAGACCTGGCCGTTCATCTTGGTTCCCTTTCTGTCTGTCACAGCCCTTCAGCAACTAGTGGAAGACAAGGAACCTTCCATCCGTTGCCTGGCAGCTCAGACCACCCTCATCCTGAGGGCTTCAAGGCAGCGACGATTACAACGCTTCCTGCAAGCTCTGTGCTGCTGCTTCTAAGCCAGGCAGAGGTGCAGCTCTCTTCTGCAAATGCTCTATTTGGATCAAGCTGGAAGAGCAGCTTTAGCTGGCTGAAGCAGTGTTTCCATGTTTTCTGTGCTGGAGGAAACCACCTCCTAGTCACCAGAACTACCTGAACCAATTTGGGTAGAGCTGTGGGAGCATGCTTGCTACCACCAGCTAGCATCTCGCAGTGTGTAATGGCTTGGTAAGCCGGACTGGCATCCTGCAAACACATACGGGAAGCAGTATTGTGTTGGAATAAAGTGCCCGCTTCTGAAGGGTCTAAGCAAAGAAAATTAGAATTCAAACTTCCTTGAGACATTGCTAAGCACGCAGTTTCTGCGTTTTTGAAGTGTAGTGAAAACTGTACAAAGCTCCAAGAGAACTGGTACCTTCTGATAATAATCCCATATTTCTACCACAGAATCATTTTTTTTCTCTGTCACCCTACTGTGAATGTGAAAGGAAGTGGCAGCAGTAAAGTAGACAGACTACCTTCAGGTAGTTACAGAGAATGATAAGGTCCCCCCTGAGTCTCCTCCAGGCTAAACAACCCCAGCTCCCTCAGCCTCTCCTCATAAGTCTTCCCTTCCAGTCCTTTCCCCAGCCTCATTGCTCCTCTGGACCTGCTGCAGCACCTCAATATCTTTCTTGAAATGAGGGGGCCAGAACTGCCCCAGGTACTCAAGGTGAAGCCTCACCAGTGCCCAGTGCATGGGGACAATTACGCCTCTGGTCTTGCTGGCTACTACACCATTCCTTCTTTCTCATTATCCCTTGAAGGAAGAAAGCAAACTGGCCCCAGGCTGCTGTGGACTCTGGCCTCCCAGCAGTACATGGAAGGACTCAAACCTGGGGCTAGCTACCTGCCTCCTCCCTCCAAGACAGGCACTGGATCCTGTCACAGAATCATGCAATCGTTGCATGGACCAAGAGCGTCATGAATGCTGTCTTTTGTGCTCATTGCTGTCTTATAGATGAGATTTTTAGTGGAGGACCCAAGTACCTAAAGACCGGTCAGCCTCACCTCCATCCCAGCAAAGGTGATGGAACCCTTTATCCTTGACGCCTGTCTAGGCACAGCAAGGACAAGCTGGTCATTAGGGACAGTCAGAATGGCCTCACCAAAGGGAAGTTGTGCTTGAACAACCTGACTGCCTTTTGAGGGCACAACAAGGTGGAGAGAGGATGGCAAAGCAGTGGATGCGGTCTATCCTGACTTCAGTAAAGGCTTTGACACAGTCTCCCACAGCATCCTTGTGCCAAACTGAGGCAGTGTGGAACGGACGATAGGGTAGTGAGGTGGATCGTGAACTGGCTGCAGGACAGAAGCCAGAGAAGGGTGGTCAATGGCACAGAGTCAGTTGGACACCTGTATCTAGTGGAGTCCACCAGGGATCCTGTAGTCCTATTCAATCTATTGATTAATGACTTGGACTAGGAATTCGGGTGCACTGTCAGCAAGTTTGCTGATGACACAAAGCTGGGTGGTGTCGCCCACAACCCAGCAGGCTGTGCTGCCATTCAGTGGGACCTGGACAGCCTAGAGAGCTGGGCAGAGAGAAATTTAATGAACTCTAACAAGGGTAAGTGTAGAGTCTGGCATGTGGGCAAGAACAACCCCAGGTACCAGTATAGGTTGGGGACTGACCTGTTAGAGAGCAGTGTAGGATAAAGGGAACCTGGGAATTCTAGTGGGCAGCAGAGTGACCATGAGCCAGCAATGTGGTCTTGTGGCCAAGAGGGCCAACAGCATCCTAGGGTGGATCAGAAGGGGGATCAGAAGGGGTTAGCAGATCAAGTGAGGTTCTTTTCCCCCTCTACTCTGCACTAGTGAGACCCCTTCTGGAGTATTGCGTCCAGTTCTGGGCCCCTCAGTTCAAGAAGGATGTAAGAGCTGCTGGAGGGTGTTCAGCATACAGCCACAAAGATGATGTAGGAAGTAGAACACCTCCCTTATGAGGAAAGGCTGAGGGAGCTGGGTCTCACGAGTTTGAAGACTGAGGGGTGACCTCATTAATGTCTATATATATGTGAGGGGTGGGTGTCAGGAGGACGGAGGCAGGGTCTTGTCAATGTCACCTGGTGACAGGACAAGGGGCAACGGGTGCAAGCTGGAACAGAGGAGGTGCCGTATAAATATCAGAACGAACTACTTCACAGTGAGGCTGCCCAGGGGTGTTGTGGAGTCTCCTTCTCTGGAGACGTTTAAAACCCGCCTGGACAAGTTCCTGTGCGACTTGGTCGAGGCGATCCTAATGTAGCAGGGGACTGGACTAGCTGATCTTTGGCGATCCCTTCCAATCCCCAGTGCAGGCGGGCAGCAGGGCAGGGGCGCGAGCAGCGCGGAACGGGGGCGCGGAGCAAACCCGTCTTGCCTCAATGCCGGAAGCAGGACGCGGGACCGCGCTGCGCGGGGGGCTGCAGGCGGGAAGAGCGG